>JANIVU010000049.1:0-17857 GCA_030557765.1 Suzukiozyma candida
GACTCTTATTGTTATTTTTGCTCGAAGTATTGCCGAAGATTATTATGGAACCACACCCACCAGTATTTCAAGGCATTGTCTTGGTTGGCTTTTATTTTTTTTGTTTAGCCTCTGGAGATTTATTTCTCCTTTTATTTTTATACGCCTGAAGCCCAATAATAATCAAATGTTGTAAGTGGTCTGAAATCTACTCTTTTCTGGGAAAATATAAACTTATCACCAGTTACTATTGGGGCTTCACCATTTGTTAGTTACTAATTATGTTGTTTAGTTAATTAGTACAGAAAATAATATATTCTCTAAAAGTTTGTAATATCCTAAGACTATGTTTTAGGATGCCTCTCTAGTTGCCGATTTAGATATATGATTAACTGATAATATTAGAAATAAGTAGTATATTCCTAGGTTAATCTAGAGATGAATTAACATTTCAACCATTTCAATGATGTGATTACAGTATAGAGTCGAGATCAATTCTAATGAGTATAATCTATTGACGAAGAATTGTGAAAATACGACATACTCGCGTGACAGTGTCTTGAAAATGTGGTATTTTTGGCCCATAGATAATTTACTCTTCAGTTTAAAATAGAAACTAGTATCATTCTTTAAGTTAAAATGACAACAGTTAATACAACAAATCCTAATAAAGAGGAAAAACAACCTATGGGTAAACCCGCTCAAAGGTATACACCATCTCTTCAAGATTCACGTAAAGAAACTGGATTTCCACCAATACTGGGAAGAATTGGTTATGGTGAAGGGGACTATAAAGGAGTTCCTCCAATTGAAGAAAAAGGTAAACTACTTGAGTTGATTGAATTCATCCAAACCTATAAGCAGGTGTTCATCATGCTTGCAGCTTTGGCAACCTTCAACATAATCGTGGCTTTAGTATCATTGCGTATGAATTAGAGAGGTGAGTACTGGCAAGATAAACTTTTGTACTTCATTCCCAGGATGGCATGCGTACTCTATTTCTACGCATTCTGTGTAGTAGGCCAAACAGTATACATTGCCTATAGAGAATCAAGACAGAATGAGCTGGTGGTGTGACCAACTGATTAGGAGATGAGCTTTTTTGCTTTAGTGGGTGTCAAGGTTTGATAGACCACACCACTTTATTTTTATACGTCTCAAGCCAAGCAATAAATGCCAGGTTATAAGTGGTCCAAATTGGTGGGAAAATATTTGCATTATCGATTGGTCACTTTATCACTAGGGTTTCTCGTAAATTTGTCTGTTATTATTGGGAGGTTAAGTAGATTTGTCTGTTTTAATTACGGAGTCTAGATTAGTTGAGAAAATAATATATTATCTATAGTTTGATCAGTCGTAAATTTAGTTACCAGTTTACTCTTCAGATCCTCTCTACAAATGGGATTACCAATAAATATATCAAGCCTACCATTACCTCCTCCCCTGCTTGACAATTAACCTTATGACACTAGTAAATATTTAAAATCTCCAAATCTGCCTATGCCAAGCAGGGGACGGTTGGAAAAATAACAATTCTCAGTATTGCCCTACATATCGTTTAATTACGAAGGTATTGAAATACGACGAATCTATTCGTGAAGCATGATGGATTATTATATAAAGTTTAGCCTGGGTTAATAATAAGATTGTTGCTAAATTATTATTAGATCGTAATCTATTGTTAGTCCGGTAAAATATTGTCATGTCCAGTCGGTGATTTGGGTCCCTTTCCAAAAGAGAAAGAGTATTCCCACAGAATTAGTTAATGAGTGTTTGTGTTTGGTATCAACAACTGTTTCTCTATCTATTTCTTGGTCTCTGTCCAATTCCCCTATGAAACCACCAATCAAGATCTAACTTGATAAATATTTTGTATGTATTGAAGAATATTATTTCATCCCCCAATTCTGGTGGCAGTAACCAGCATAATCCTATGAGGCTCTGTGTAATTCTAGTGAGGAAATGGAAGTAATTTTAGTGGGTCATTAATTATTTTTATTTTGAGGCGGGTAAAAAAAAAATCATCGTAAAATAATTTTTATCAAAAGTTAAAATAAAAACAATCTACATCAGATTGTTTTCTTGATTATTATTAACAATGAATCATCAGAAACAGTTGTCTAATTCCTCAAACAAGTCCACTGGTTACATGAACGACTACTACAACACAAATCCTCAGCAGACTCAACAATCACCAACAACTAGTCTGGTCAATCCTGTATTACCCCCTCCAACATCCAATTATTACAATCACCCACAACAACAACAACAAGTTCTGCAACAACAACATCAGCAGCAAATTCAACAGCAACAAGCTCAACATGCTCAACAGCAAGCTCAACAACATCAACAGCAAGTTCAACAACAACAAGGTCAACAACCGGTCCCTAGTCAGCCACTGAATCCAAACGCTGCTCCTATTGCCAATCCCAATGTTGGAAGCAAGTTTTCCAGTACTGATGTGCAAATATTGAAACAATTACTCATTGCGGGTGAAAAACATAAATGGAAACAAATTACTAAGGAAATTAACCAGTCTAGTCCTAATAATGCTGGGCATTTTAGACAGCAGTCTACTAGTTCTAGAGACTCGACTGGGAATACCAGTCAGACCCCACAACAAAATAGTCCTAGCAATGGGAATAATTCGGCGAAAAATGTTTCTCCAACTTTTGTTATTAAACAGTATCAGAGTTTGTTAGGATTGCCTAATAATGCGTTGTATTTTGGCAGTTTGGGCAGTAGTTTGCCATATGTGGTGGCGAATAATGGCTGGGATGATTTGAATTATGAGTATTCGGGGCATTTTGGGGAAATTGAATAGCTCGCGAAGCGAGCCACGAGCGGAGCGAGTGCGAGGGGAGCGAATTAACCAAATTAACTAGCGAAGCTAGTTATAATACTCGCGAAGCGAGTATCTCTCTTAACTCGCTTCGCGAGTTATACTAGTTCTAATTAGATCCCTCCAAATCCCATTCATAACAAACTCTTTTCATTTCCCATCATCTGCCTTATAATAAAAATTCCAAGCAATTTTTATTATTTGCTTCTGCCAATGTTTTTTGATTAATTTTTTACCACTGTAATAATTAGTTAATGTATACTATGTATTTTATTTTATTTTATGTAATCGCATACCAATGTTTATGGTTTTTAATAGTTAAATTGTTTTCCCAGAAAGTGTAATGAGCGAAGCGAGTTTTTTCTCTTTATTCAATGTTATGAACTAGATTGATAAGTAGTAATATTTATGTAGTACAATTCAAACCACAGGTTAATAACAAATTATTTTGATATTATTTTCAAACATGTAATACCAGATTGTTTTCATTTCTTAACATCTGCTTCTGCTGATCTTTCTGATTAATTTTCATTGATCTATGTATCCTATGTATTTCATTTTATTTTGCCTAATCCTACACCAATCTTTCTGGTCAATTTATAATAGTTAAATTGTTTTCCAGAAAGTTCACAAAAACAACAAGTATGGTACGATAATTGTCAAACCTGCTGACGTATTGCCTATGAAATACAATCAGATCTTAGGTTCTATTAATAAAATGTGGTGTGGATAAAATAAAATAAAAGCTACTACTGCATTTTGGTATTTTTACTTTACACCACTTTTTCACCACTTATAGTAGTTGATGGATTAGCTACATCAATTATTATATTCAGTGTAATATTATATTTAAATACAATAGACTTAGTTGGTATAACACCTGGGATAACTATTTATAAAAATTGATTTAAAATAAACCCCATATACCAGTATTAATATTATTTTTTATGTATTGTACATTTGATCATAGATATGTTGAATTACCTTTACATATGTTATTAGTAGCTCACATTATAAGTTTATTATTATACAATCACAAACTTATTGTTTATATTTATTAACTGGTTTACATAAATCATATATGCATCTAGAGTTTCTATTTAAGCATAGACATAAATAGTAATTGTATCCTTAACCGTTTCCAGCATATAGTGAGGTTAAACGGGGATATTATTTTTATAGATTTTATGAGGTTTAATATTTTATAGTGGCAGTTATTAGATTGGATATAAATCTAGTAAAGCTAACCTTGTAAGTCTTTTTCCCAGGTCAATTGATACACTTGGTAATCTTTCTGATAATATCCATTGTATTCTAATCGATTAGTTTATGAAAATAGTGGCCACAAAAAGATGTTATCCAACAAATTTAACCACGGTAAGTTTTAGATAAGGACAAGAAAATATGTGGGGTTTTGTGGTTATCGTCTTAAAATAGAAATAAGGCTTGGGCTTTTCTAGATTAGTTATTATCTGCGCTTATCATTACTAGATTAGATTAGTGGTATATATGTTATCTCTTCACATGTAGTATGTATATATATTATAGATAAATGTAATTAGAAATTATAAATTATCACGCCATCAGACACTCATGAAACGATATCGGTTAAATTTACCCTAATCAACTGATAATTGTCATAGGTTTCCACGTTTATTCATTTATTGATAAATTCTTTATTTATTCATTTATATACCTATTCATTCTTGTTACAATCCTCACATGTCAACATATCAGTTTTGCTCGATTGAACATGATGGCCCAATTCAACCTCTTGGTTTAGGTTCTGTTTGACTAATAACTTCAAGAATTTAGAATCAGGGAACCCATCATAAAAGTAAGATTTGGTTTGGTCGTATCCCAATTTTTGAGCTAATTCGGGATTCTTATACTTTCTTTGGTAGATTATGGTTGACTTGTCTTGCGATTCAGAGATGATTACCATGAAAATTCCTGCTTCATCATATACTGGTTGTAATGAAATATCCATCAATACTTCATCAAACGATTGGAAAAGCTCTTGCATATACCAGAAAGCCCGGTTCTGCCATTTGCACTTGGCACAATATCGGATAGTGACCTTGGGATATCGTTCAACAGTCAGCATATTGAAACTGTGAATGAGCGAAGCGAATGAACAGTTTCTTTATCTACAACCCATTGATAGTGCGAAATTGATCTGTCAAGAGATAAGCGTGCGAAAGAAGAATCAACAATGTAAATCAAACGATGTCAATGAGAAAATGAATCAACTACGACATTACGTAATAGACATTGCTTAATTGAATCATTATTTTTGTATTTTATTACTATGATATTACTAGAAGAACCAGTCTATTAAAAATCTATTGATACATAAGTAGTTGCAAGAATTGACCCAGACTACATAACCTAGGGCTTCACCAAACCCACAACAATCATTAAAAAGAACCCCCATTGATTGTTCACAATCTCATACTTAGCCAGTCCCAATTATTATTGGGATTACCATTATTGGGATTACTATTAGGATTACCGTTACCATTATTATTATTGGGATTACCCATTGCTTCATTATTCAAAGAAGGATCTACTTGAAATTCACCATCGAACTCGGGTTGAACTTTTTTGGGTGATTTCTTTTTCCCCAATCCACTGATACTCGAAGAGCTTTTACTATGAATCAAGGGTGACGGATTGAAATCATCGCCATCATCATTTTTCGGAGTCGATCTTTTATTGGTCCCTCTTTGTCTTTTCTTAATAACATCAGTCTTCAAACTTAAAGGTCGTACCACTCCGTGTAATTTTAAGAATAATCCACAAGCGTTGCATAGCGGCTGGCCCTGGGGATTTCTTCTCCATAAAGGAGTAGTTTTTGTATGACAATTGGTACAGCTGACAGATCCATTTGCGTCTTTGGCGTTATTGTTATTATTGGGGTTGATATTATTGAACGGACTCGAAGTTTTTCTTAGTTTTACCGGTTTGGTCTTTTTAATCTTTAAATTGCTTGATGTTTTCCGTTGAATTGAATCGATGAGGTTTGTTTCTTCTTCATAGTCGTAATTTTCCTGATGGGGTAATATTGGTTGTGATATTGGTGAGTCGTTATTGGGTAATGAAAATGATGCATGGTGATTATCAACCATAGGGTAATGTAGCAAGTTTGATTTCATATGCGTTGGATCATACTCAGGTAAACTGGCCATGGAATTGGGTTGGCGGAGTAAGTTCACCGGAGTGGTAATACTGGTGGTTTCACTGTCATCGTCATGAGGGTAGGAAAACTGGTTGAATGATTGACTCATTGAACTTTGGTACGAGTTGGGTAAATCATGGTTGAATCCGTAATCTTGGAAATATAATTTTGACGAATCTTGTGGGATGCTATGGTTGTCAAAATCGAGATAATTGTTATTGGGGCCTTCGAAAGCTAGTGGTGTAAGATTGAATGAATATTGCGACTGGATCTTCGATCTTGAATTGATTTGAGCATTATTATTTTGGGAAAAGTTATCGACACGATCGTATTGAGTAAAGCGGTGAGAATCACTGTGATTAGATTTGATTTCAGAGTTCCTCAACAATTCCAAATTGGATAATGACGAATCAATATGCGAATTATTAGAATTTGTTGTTGGATGGTTTTGGTCAATCAAATGGAAATTGTCATGCAAATAGTCCATTTTCTCGTCAGCATGGTCAATATTTAAATCGAGCAAATTGGATGATTTTGTAGATATACTACTTGGATGATTTTGGAGATTATCTCTATTTTTAAAATCTGATGATTTTACATCCAAGCTGCCGTTCAAATCCAGCAAACCAGTATATGACGTTAATTTACCATTTCCATTACTATTATCATTGGGCAAACTAGAGATTGAAGGTTTTTTCCTCAATTTCAACAAACTTTTCAAATCGACATAATCGAGCTGCGAATTTGATTCCAATATCAGGGACAAACTAGTTTGCAAATCAGGGAATTTAGTATCCAAATCGCCAGCACCGACCCGTAAGTCATCATCATCGACATCAACTGTATTTTCCAATTTATTTGGCTTCAAACTCAGGGATAACTTAGAATTAGATGAACCAGTACCTTTAACGATTTCTCTTTTTTTAAACCCATCAAATTCGAAATCATCAATGTCCATTTTACTGGCACTAATTTGTTTAATGTGAGCGACATAATCGAAATCTTGAACAAACATAAGTCTCCAGGCTAAGTTTTCCAAACGTTGTTTCAAAGGAAGTATATGTTTAGCAATTCTGTAGAGCTTGTATAAACCAGGAGGATCTAAAGAGGAATCCATTTACAAGAAAAGGGGAAGGTTGATATGTAAGAATATAATGTTACTTAATTAAAACGGGCATAATGCACGTGATGGATTATGCTATGTCCTCTAATTAAAAAGTGTTAAAAAAAAATAAAAATTGTTGATAACGGGAATTGGGAGTGCAGATAAACAACTGATAAAGAATTAATCAACCAATAACAATTAACATTGGTTTTCTTATCATCATCTCTAATTAATTATCATTTAATAACAAAGGGGAAACCAAAGGTAAGCGAAGGAAAGGGTAACTAATGACGTAACTTAACTATCTAACAATATATATTAACAAACCCTTGAACACTTTCTCTCTTTTACTCAATCTCTCTCTCTCTCTTATAATCATTTTGATCATATTATGCTCAAACGGCTGTTTTTATTGGTTCTTATTTTTAGCGGCTTTTGACATACGGGGAATTTCGGATCATGTAAACATGTAAGATGTAAGATGAAAATAAAGATGGAAGGTAGTTGGTGGTCTGCTACATATTGGTGGAGTTAGCTGTAGTCAGTGTATAAATATGTAGGTTCATGTTGGATGTTGGTAGTCTAGTTATGTTGTCACTTCGGATTTGAAATTAGCCGTTCGGTTGTTAACACATTATCTCGCGTGGGGGTTCTTGGTGGAGGACAACGGTTGATAAGTGGTGGTGGCTAGCACGGCTGGTGGGTTAGAATTGTTGTAGGGTAGTTTGTAGTTGTAGTTTGTAGTTTTGCTTGTGGTTAAATTGTATTGGTATTTGGGTTTTTGGTTTTGGGTTTTTACCTGGCGGCTAATTTATTAATTGTTATTGCTTATTATCTGGTATGCTGTT
Source organism: Suzukiozyma candida (assembly GCA_030557765.1). Lineage (NCBI taxonomy): Eukaryota > Fungi > Ascomycota > Pichiomycetes > Serinales > Debaryomycetaceae > Suzukiozyma > Suzukiozyma candida. The sequence goes on from JANIVU010000049.1 coordinate 7,956, forward strand.
TAGTATGTACGATTGGGCTTCTTTATTAACGTATTGCCATCTATATACCATTAGCATTACTTGTTGATTGGAAATATTATTACAATTCACCGGGTTTTTTTTATTATAATCGGTTGTTACTGTACAATAATGTTTAGCTTGCTTTTAGCAATATCAATGTTGTTTATGCCTGGTTTTTATGAATAAGATTAACTGTTTAGTATGATGCAATGGTTTCATTATTTGAAATGAATTTTATACTTCATTATCATCACTTGGTGATTGGAAATATTATTTTGATTCAACGGTTTTTGGTAAAAATAGACCGATATTTCTTTACAATAATGTCTAGTGATTCATGTGCCTTTCCCCTGGTTACTGATTTTTGATATCTTTGTTGTTTGTTCCTGGTTTTTGTGATAATGATTCTATCTAATAAATTAAATTAAATTAATTTATAATGCTTTCTTTTGACAAAGTTGATATTGATTAAAAGCTTTGGTCCTTGATTATTACATATTAGGTCGTCATAAGCATTCCAATTATGTACAAGCAAATCATATGTATTTTGATGAATTATTCAAAATTGATTGATGTAATATGGTGGTACCTTGTATGATAATTGATAAACATCAAAAATGTTGCATCATATTTGATGTCAGATTAAACAGCTGTGATTAAGGTATGGTGTATTTGGTATTGTTAATGACACGGGTGTCAAGGCTTATAATGTTTGTGTTAGTTAAATTGAACAGATTGGATGAGCTCATGTTACTGTTCAGTAGCTTACTTTTTCTACTTGGCATCCTCAGAATTACTGTTCAGTAGGCTACTATTTCTAGTCGGAATTAATGATGTATTGAGCTCGATGATTATCTAACTCGATGGTAAAGTAACCGCAATGTGGTCATGTTTAATATTTTAGCTGAACTAGACCTTTTCAAGGGAAAACATACAATGGGTATGCCGATCATAAAGGTACAATATACTAACAATATCGTATTATTCCCTGTAATCACACAAAGAAAATAATTTACGATATGCTTCTATTGTACTACAACAAAAAGGTGGGATGTAAATTCAAAATAAAATAAGACAATGACAACAATGATGTCCTATAAGTCTTGGAAGAGTACGTGAATTAATAGTTCACGAACCTAATATTGTTTTTCTAGCAGATTCGCGGTAATGCTTCGCTTTTAGCCAAATTCAAGTAAACATCTTAGCACATATGTATAGTTTGATCTGGAATTTCATTCAGTTTTCAAGTTTATTTGCATACATTCTTGTGGATCTACAATAGATACGAGTTATACGAGTTATGGGTGCATACGCATAAAAAGCTGGAACCACCAATTAATGGTTGTACATTACCGGAAGCATTTTAAGCAGCTTTTGATTTCAATTCCTTTGGTTTGAATTTCTTTTTTTTCTAATGTGTATATTAGGTTAAATAATTACATAATTACGTTAGTAGCTATAGAAATGTCAACGTTTGTATCCATTTATTCTATTTTAGAGAAGGAAATTTAAAAACCTTTCTATTTGGTGGTGATTTAGTTTTTTATGAATATTGTAGAATTTCACAAATCAATTAGATTGCATAAATATGGTATTTTAGAGGATGCTTTAGAGTAAAAATAATAGAAGAAATCCAAATAGAGATCAAAAGGAGATGCCTTTAAGTCTCCTCTCTAGAGTTTATGATATTAGATCTATTCAAAGGTAAATATCTCTACGTTTCTAATGTATTAATCTTAAGATTAAGTTTAGTATAGGATAAAACAAAAGTTGCCAGTTCGATTCCCGTCAAACGCGATTTCAATCTTTAAAAAATTAACGCGGTTTGAATTGTTGCAGTCAATTTTGATAGAAAGTATATACACCTAATATCTATTAGTACAATTACTAAATAAGTTTACCTTATGAAGTATCTTTAAGAAGCTGGTTATAATGATGAATAAATAGAACCATCATCCTGCTCGAGGACCCTCGTTCCACAACATAACAATGGGCATGATATTTTCTTCAACTTTCAAATTAGGAATCAAGGGATTTGTATCTGCAGCGGTATTGAAGGGTTTGCTAATACTTCAATTAGATGTGAGTTCAGCTTATTTACATTATCTTAATACAAAATTATAGTCAAATGTCTATTGAAATGAACCACTTCACAGAATAATTTCATATCGATATAAGCGAACGAGAGAACCAGCGGTGATATCGTTATAGGCAATTTGGCACTTGCGATATTTTAAAACCCCAACAAGCGTCATTGTTAGATTATATGCACATTTCACACTTTTTTGCCACATAATATCCTACCCAGCTTTACTTATACGGATCTTCCCCGTAGAGATTTTCTGAGCCATGTTTCAGGAGCTGGCTAAACGAGATCTGACTGGTTAGATTATATTCTTTGTAGGTGCTTCATTGAATTAAAGGAATCTTTCATGAATATTTGAAATTATGTTTTTATTCAATTTGAGAGATTTGATATATCAATCTAGGTAATACGTGCAAATATTATGCGATATCGAATTAGGTGGTTTGAGATAAGGTGAATTTGCAAACATTGGAAATTGTTTGTAAGAATTGCTAGATTGTTGCCGTAGATGGAAGTTTTTTGAGCAAAAGGGGCTTTGCATCAGCCCCTTCTTCGGCTGCTTTTGTTTTCTGGTGCGTTTATTGTTGTCAGTTCATATGCAAATCTTTCCATGGTTATTTTTGAAAATTAGTAATAACAATAACCGTAAAAGCAAATTAATTATCAACTAATTACGTGGATTCCGTTTCGAAAATACCTAATTAATCTTTATCAGTCATCTTACAAGTTGATATAATTGACAGTTCCCAATAGAAATTTTACAACCACCCTTGAAAGTCATAATTCCACCTTTAATCTCGACCCCAACCCCAACATTGTAAGCTCCAGTTTGTTATTTTTTCAAAATTTTCAAGCTCCGTTGATCAAACCATTGTTCCCCAATTTGTATTGACCCTTTCAAGATACGGGTCTCATTATACATAGTTTACTTGGAAATACGGTAAAATAATTGCGGTCCCCTATTGTTTTCATAAATTTGCAAACATTATTGCAGAACTGAATGTAATACTTTTCTGCTTACATCATGCAATGATTAAGGTTGGATTTTCACGACAATCACATCTCGTATATTATTGTTGAACAACATGTTTTGATGTACTGGGTTTGACATGTTCCAGACAACAAAATTTATGGCTGGACGTATTCCAAACATTTGGCTTGATATGATAAATTATCTTTTAGAGTTAACTGAATCAGCTATTGAACAATTATTCTTTGAACATAATCAAAAAATATTACAAAGATAATAATGTTACAATTTTTAGAATTATTAATAATGTTCTCGGCATTTGTTTACAATGTATATCCGATTACGCTGATGGCTTACCGACTCTCTCTAATGATAATTCTAGGGTCAGATAAAAAATATTTTGAAATTTATAATACCTAAATCTAAGAATTGGTAATCTATAATTAAAGACAATGAACCACTTTCCCTGATTTACAGGCATAAAAAATATGTTGTTCTTGGTAGATATTTTGACAGTGCCCAAAATGCATGTATAGGGCCATAAATGGATTTTTTGCGTCCATATTGAGTTACAGGTGTGAGAGCCTGTAATACCTGCTAGAGACGGGATTTGATGTTCATCAACTGAAATTGCTAGAAAGAGTGATGTTAAGTTGAAGTATCATATGGAGAGTAAGGGCAAAGGAAAGAGGAGCGACGGAACGTAACGCCCAATGTGGTATACAGTCTTCAAAAAACTTGACCTATAATATCAGGCTCCCGCGCACAAACCACTTTTAGCTGAACTGTTTCCAAAATGGAATACTGATAATCTGAAATCTAACTGGATTCAGCTTGAGGTGCTTATCCTACATCTAACACAACTTCCCCCAATTATGAAAAATTAAATACAAGTCCAAGTCGACATATTCACGTAAGTATCTTAGGTTCAGCAAAAAGTTAAAATTAACGAACTATGCGGGATTCAATCGTAATTCCGTCTATACAATGTCGAATTCATAATAAAATATAAAATAATTTACTTCCAAGAATTGAAATAATCTATAGACCCTTGGCAATATGTTTACTGAAATCAAATGTATTCAGTGTATTTTTTACATAATCCATATACTTTTCAGTATCATAATGATCATGATGGCTGGTAATAGTGAATTTACTACAAGAAAATTCAATCACGAATACTAAATTTTCCAATTGGCAAGAGCAAAACTCGTTAAAGTTTGAGCTACTCAGCTTGCGCATGTACTCCAAGATTCCAAGCCCCCAACTAGTGGCTTGGGGGGCCAATATTTTTCAAATGTTTCTATTGCATGCTATTATTTTTTAACACATTTTGAAATTAGAAAATTATATTGGGTAGATGTATTGTGGATTCTTAATTTTATAATTACCTATAGAGCAATTTGATTGAAAATAATAACCACGAGGATGGAATTGTTCACAGGTATAAATAAATTCCAATTCTCCCATAGTAATTTATTTTTAACCATTCTATTGATAAATCTATAATGAGGTTTACCAAATTTTTGCTAAATGCTCTAGCGATAATAAGTACGGTTTCAGCTGTTACTATAACAGAAGATACGACAACTGAGGGTACTATCGCAGTTCTTGATGGTGTCACTGTCGCTCCTGGTGTTGATTACTCTATTTGGAATAATGCAGTAACTACAATCGCAGGTAATTTAGATGTTGGAACTGATTCTGGATTTTATGTTTCATCTGATAGTGATTTAATTGCATTGCAGGTTGAACTTGCTGGTGTGTTAAATACAATTACCAACAGTGGTACGATTTCGTTCAACTCAATTACTTCTTTAACCGCTCCAACCTATAATTTAGCAGGGCTTTCATTTGACAATAGTGGAGAAATATTCATGGGAGCTGATGGTTCTGTGGGCATTCCAGTCATGTCTATCACTGCTGCGAATTGGGTCAACACTGGTTTCATCACCTTTTATCAATCTACACGATCAACTGAAGGTGTGGTTAGTTTAGGTACTCCCCTTGGGGACATTACTAATGATGGTGACATTTGCCTTTATAATGAAGTCTATCATCAAGTCACATCAATTTCTGGTAGTGGTTGTGTTCATATTGATGCAGAATCAACAGTGTTTTTGGATAATCCATTATTACCTGTCTCCACTTCACAAACGTTTTGGTTAGAATCGCCTGACGCACAATTAATAACATCTTCTGTGACTGCTCCGCAGACATATACTGTTGCTGGTTTTGGTGATGGTAACGTAATTGGATCATCTACAACAATTCTCTCATACGACTATGATGTTGCAACTGGGATTTTAACAACATATTCCGGACCGTTCAACACTATCCCGCAAAGCTATGACATTGGAACAGGGTACGATCCAGCGTTATTTGAGATTACTTCAGAAATTGTACTAGGTGCATCTGTACCTTTGAATAATGCTATAGTGTATAATGGGCCAGTACCTGACACAACACTTCCTACTAATTGTAGAGAATGTCTTCCAATTCCCGTCGCTCCAACTCCAACATCTTCGGTGTCCTCTTCGTCATCCAGTGAAGCATCGTCATCTAGTGAACCAGAGTCTTTGATCTTCACCACTTATACCACTCCACTCGTTTCGACTGATGCTGCTGGCTTAGAAACTACTGAAACCGGTGTTGTTGTGATCGGTACAGATACCGCTGGTGTTCCATTCACATCTACCTCCATCATCCCACCTCCAATCTTCACCACTTATACCACTCCACTCGTTTCAACTGATTCGGCTGGTGTTTTAACTACCGAAACTGGTGTTGTTGTTATAGGTACTGATTCTGCTGGTGTTCCGTCTACCACCACTTCGATAGTTGGTTGTCCTGTTTGTACCAGTTACACCACTCCAATTGTGACAACTGACGCTGCTGGTAATCCAACCACAGAATCCGGTGTTGTTATTATTGGTACTGATACTGTTGGTTCCACCTACACCACTACTTCTGCAGTTGCTTGTCCAGTCTGTACTAGTCACACTACACCAATTACCACTACTGATTCAAATGGGGAAACCACTACCAGTACAATTGTTATTATTGTCACCACCAATATTGAAGGTGCCACTGTTACCATTACCGAAGAATGTACCAGTTCAATTACCACTTCAACTGTCGACTGTCACGTCTGTGTAGCCAGTACCGAGATTGTCACTGTTTCTGATGGTGCAACCATCACTCAAACTGGCCATATCACCACCACTGACGTTGCTGGAGTCACTGTGACTACATTTATTTGTGATCCAGAAACTGCAGCAGCTGAAATTGTTGTAGCTGAATCGGTTGAAGCATCTACTTTAACCACAGTCGTTGGAGGTATTACTACTGTTGTTCCCAAGACGACTGTTATCGCTGGTACATCCACTGTTATTGAAGAAACTAGTGTTGTCGGTGGTATAACTACAGTTGTTGGTGAATCACCCGTTACTGTTGCTCCATACACCACTGTTGTAGCTGGCACTACCAACGTAGTCAATGGAGTGACTGAAGTTGTTGGCGGTACCACTTTAGTCAATAGTGGTACCACTATTGCACCGGCTGTTGTTTCCATTGTGGAAAACTCTGGTGTCACAAAAGTATTCAATCCAATTGTTTTAGGATTAGTTACATTATTTTCTCACTTTGTTTTCTAAATTATGATTGAATCATAATATTTCTTCCATGTTTACTATTCAATTTCAACCAAGCTATCTATTGTTCAAGTTCTTTTTCGGTTAAATTCAATTAAAATTTCATTTCAAATTGTGTAACATTTCGTATTATATATTGTTTGTACTTTAACTTTATACCATTCTCTTTTTATTTTGTTGTAGACTAATGTGATGATCTAATACCCGGTATCAAAATATCTCTTGGGTTAGGCGCCAACAAAATTATGTTTGCTTTCCCGGAGACAATTGGAACCCCGGGATTTGCTTGTCGGGATTTTCCTTTCAAAGCTAAAAGCTAAATAGGGACACACTGGTTATAGTGTAACCCCAGTTTTGAATAGTAAAAAATATTTTCAACAAGCTTCCAAATTTTGTTCTCCCCCACATACCCCCACACTCAATGCCACACGTTCAATAGATACAATAGTATCCATTAGCGCCATACGTAATAATACTCTCTTTGTATCAACGCAACCCCAGTTGGACTGCATTTGCTTTGGGGGTTCACAATGAAAAGTTTAAGCCATGACAAATTGGACGCCAGTGATAGGCGTATATTTTCTTGCATCGGAAGTAATACTAATACTCCGAGATGGTTGCATATATAAATGGTGCCATTTCTCAGTAATCAAATAATCAGCAATGTTCAAGTATAGAGGAAACCTTGCCAGGTTATCGAAGTCAATTAGGTTGAACGCAAAACCAATTACTTCTATTAGACATGTTACCCTGAAAGCTAAGGCCAAGTCAAATTGGACAATCCCCACGGCTGCTTTGTTATCGTTAGGCTTTATTGTTGCTACTGCTACTTATAATCCCATTGGTCTTGATGTCAAGAATAAAGGTATCACTGTAGAAGAGGTTGAAAAACATAATTCCTTAGCGACTGGAGTTTGGGTGGTCATTAATGGTGAAGTCTACGATTTAACCAACTTCATCACCATCCATCCAGGTGGGGCTAAAATTATTTTGAAATATGCCGGCAAAAACGCTAGTGTCATTTTCAATAAATTTCATGCTAAAGATGTGTTTGAGAAATTCTTGGGTGAAGAGGCCCATTTGGGTCCCTTGATTGGCGAAATGGAAGAGGCAGAAGATATCACCGCCGGCGAAGATTCTTCTGAACGTTTCGAAAGAATTGAAAATAAACCGGCAATTTCTAAAGTGTTCAATATCTCCGATTTTGAGTATATCGCCAAGGAAATCTTGACCCCCAATGCTTGGGCGTACTACTCCTCTGCTGCCGACGATGAAATTACCTTGAGAGAAAATCATTACGCTTACCAAAGAATTTTCTTCAATCCTAAAGTCTTGGTTAAAACTGGCGATGTTGATATTTCGACCGAAATGTTGGGCGAGAAAACTGACGCTCCCTTCTATTGCTCAGCCGCTGCTCAAGCGAGATTGGGCCATGAAGACGGTGAATTGGCCATCGCTCGTGGATGCGGTAAAGAAGGAATCATTCAAATGATCTCGTCTAACGCTTCCAACACCTTGGACGAAATCATCGACGCCGGTATTGGACCCCAGTGGTTCCAATTATATGTTTTGCCCGACCGTTCCATTGCTCGCAAAACCATTGATAAAGTGACCCAAAGAGGTTTGAAAGGGCTCTTTGTCACTGTCGATACACCATTGCTAGGTAATCGTGAAAAAGATAGACGATTCCGATTATTTGACGATGACGATGAAGACGAAGAAACCGATATTGATGCCGATTTTGTTAAAGAACACGATCCTGTATTATCGTTTAAAGACCCCGGGATCACCTGGGATGATATCAAAGAATACAAAACTCTCACCAACATGCCCGTGGTCATTAAAGGAGTCCAAAGAGTCGAAGACGTGTTATTAGCTGTGGAACATGGTATTGATGGTGTCGTTTTATCTAATCATGGTGGTAGACAGTTGGATTTTGCCAGATCCCCTATAGAAGTCTTAGCTGATGTTATGCCAGTGTTAAAGGAAAAAGGACTCGAAGATAAAATTGAAGTTTATGTTGATGGTGGTATTAGAAGAGGTACTGATGTCTTGAAAGCATTATGTTTAGGTGCAAAAGGAGTTGGTTTGGGTAGACCTTTCTTATACGCTAACTCCTGTTATGGTGAAAAGGGTGTCAGAAAAGCTATTGAAATCTTAAAGGAAGAGATTTCTTTAAATATGAAATTATTAGGGGTATCAAAACTTTCCGAATTGGATCCAAGTTTACTTGATTTAAGAAATTTACATTCAAGACCTTATTATTCTGATAACGCTTACAATAGAGCCTATGATCCTATGCCCAATCCAAAATTTAAAGATGAATAATGAATTAACACCAACTTTCAATTCAATAAAAAACTATATCAATATTTAGATAATATATGAAATAGAAGTTTGTAAGCCCAATTCTACTTTCGTAATAACTAACCAACATTGAGTAATTATATTCTGGTTCCTTTGTACTGTTTATTACAAATAACTACACAACTTGCTATTCCTATTTTTGAACTCCTTGTTTTGCTTATTTCAAATTTTATTCGTATATTCTATTCATAAACAAATTTTACCAACTATCAAAAGCAATCAATCAACAAATACTAAAAATATAACTCTAAAAAGACTGACAATATCAAGATGTTTAGGTAAACCCTCTTTCTTGGGCAATAATCTTAAGTGCCAAACGTTTCGAAAAGTATCTTGTCAAAGCTAAATTACCACCCATGTACCAGAAGTTTGGATGACCGGAATCTCTCCACATAGTCTTGAATTCACCTTCTTCGTCTAATCCCCAAACAGGATTCAATCTATCAGCAACTTTATCGCCGAAAATTCTTCTTGCAGTTTCTTTCATGTTAGAATAACCGGTAGCTAACACAACAATTGCCAAGTTCTCTATGGAAGAGCCATCAGCAAAGACGACCCCATCTTCAGTAAATCTCTGGATTTCCGTACCTTGTTTGATTGCAATTTTTTTATCGGCAATTAACTTACTAGCACCAACATCGATATAGTAACCACCACCTCTTCTGAAATACTTACCAGCCAAACCAGTACCTCCATAACCAGAATCTATTTTGAAACCAACATTCCTAACAGAATCATGAAGATCTTTCTCACGTTCACAAGTTTCTTTATACTGTTGTTGCATTAGTAAGTTCAATAAATGAATTGGGAAAGATTGGGAATAGAT
>JANIVU010000050.1:0-17631 GCA_030557765.1 Suzukiozyma candida
GACTCTTCAAAAGATTAATTGGTTGAAGGTATAGTTTTTCTCTTCTATAGGTAACACATCAAAATAATTATTCCATTCACTCGATTCGCCTTTGATCAACCATTCATACGCAAAAACAAGAATCAATGCCTCCCATTGACCTAAATCAACTAGTTTATCTTTAAATTCTGGAAAATCTTTAACTAAACTTGAAGTTTCGACGTTCAAGATTGATGTTTGGGGTATTTCAAATAGCGTTTCACCTGGTTCAATATTTTCAGTAGCAACAATTCCTCGCCCTTGGTTCTTGTCAGACAAATCGGCAATAGCTACCTTTGGTGAAATCACCACATTCTTAGCTTCTAACCATTGTATGAATGCATTTGTAGCCTTTTCCATTTTGTATGTCCAGTTTTTGTAATTTTTCAGTGCTACAATTCTTGAGATGGACTTGAATAATACAAAATATACAAAATATACAAAATGTTTATCTTAAACGTTTGGGCATACAGTCAGTTTCGTTCAAATGACTTATATAGATTTTACTTGATTTTGAAGATTTTTGGTACTCTAGTTGGTTCATTCTCATGAATTTATCATCGGAAGTTGCAACTGCTAAAAGATTATCTGTAGAATCAATCTTCATAACGGGATCATCAAACCTGGGTAGCATTTTCATTCTCTTCCTCTTCTCAACATCCCACAAACATATGGCACCGTCTGAGCCAGCAGTGAATAAAGTACCGTATTGGCGGTTGAAAGATATTGAATTGACGGGGTACACTATATCAGTCATTGTCTGCTTATCATGAGACCTGTGACATTTGAATGTAAATCTATTCTCCAGTTGAACTTGAGGTGAAGAATCGAAATATTCCATGGAAACCCTACCATCAATGGTTGACACTGCAAACCCTTGATTATCTGGATAGGATTTCAACTGAATGATTTGGAATTTAAGCCCCAATTCACGAGTTTCAAACGGGATGTTGATATTTCGTATATCATACAATTCTATCAAGTTTCCAGATAAACCTACTGTTAAATGATTTTTACTGGAGTCCATGGTGAATACTTTTTTATTCTTCCCCAGATTAATTAATATCGATTTCCCGCTTCTATCATCTATTAGCTGTAGTTTCCCTGATATTGAACTAGCAATTATACTATTAGGTTGATGTTCTAGTCCACATATATTATTAATTCCGTTTTTATAATCCAAATCTAAATCACTTAGATTTTCACGAGAGAGTTTCAGGTTCTCTAAATCTAATGACTTTATAGAACCATCTAGGAGCCCAACATATGTATTGTGTTTATTTGCATACAAACTTAATGGAGTTGTTGGTGTTTTGATATCCACCGTGTGACTTGCCTGTTTACAGTCGTATATTAATAGTCGATTATCCCATGATGATACTATAAGATTATTCTGATGTAGCTTTAAGTCTGATATAATATCTAGACCTCCAGGACTTGGTAATTCGATGAACTGTGGCCGACTTTCCATAGGAAGGTGTATGTCTGTCCAATGTTTTGCAATATCCAAAAAGGTAAACATCATCGGTCAGTGCGGCTAGAAGCGGCGTTAGATATTTTACATACTATCACTATATGCTATACTTTATTATCATTAGACTTACTATTACTATCTACTATCCCTTATTATCAATTTTAAGCTTCAAAATCTCAGCCGGATCCTGATCTGGTTCTACCCATTCAAAATCATCACCATTGGTTAACCAGTATTCGAAAAACATCAATTCTTCGGGTAATTCACCTAGAACTAACCTCCGTTTGTATAACTGGTGACGGAAGTATTGCTGTATGTGTTTATTGGAATCTTGTACACTTGACTGATCTACAGCAACCAATTCTTGAGAATTGGATGGGAGTTCCAAAATATAATCGTCTTGATCTACAACATGCAAATTTGATTGAAACCTTACTCGCGAATGATGAAAGTTTCGAATATTGACTTCATTATGCTCTTCATAGTGAGTTATAATCTTATTTACCATCAACAATTCTTGTTGATGCAAATAATTATGCCACTGGCTGTTGTAAGATCGCCAAGACAATTTGCCAATTTTATTAACAAATTGGAAATTGACCGCAAATATCAAGCTCGTTGAAACGATATTTATCAAGCAGAGCCAAGGGAGGGGAAATGATAAGGTAATCCCCAACCCAAGTAAACCGACATTAGACCAGAATAACTTACTAAATTTCAGTTTCAAGTTTTTTGTCAAAAACTGAAAATAGTTTGGTGATGCTAGAGTCAAATCGATTAATTTGAACCCATTATAGTAGTCTCGTTGATCTAACAATAAATTCAAACTGTTGTTGACTATAGGAATATCAATTTCTCCTTGCTTTAATCGATACTCAAATTTCTTAGCTGTAGAATCAAATATATGCTGGATATTAGTTGGATGTGGCTTGGTATTCAAATAATTTTGCATCAATGTGTCATTCCGGGGGAAAATAGGGTATTTGTTTAACAAACTCCATAATTCCAACTCTAATTTACTATTCGATGGAGTTAACTTGATATCGAGAAAATTATTTACGACAACTTTGTTTGACCTCTGTAACTGACGATTGGAATGTATGAAATCTACCAACCTAGGCACAAGCTCTCCGTCTGCATGTTTAGTTCGCTCAAATCGCAGCAATTCCTTCAAGTAGTACTCATATGTCAATGGTTTTGAAAAGTACTTTTGACTAAAAGATCGCAATTTCATTCACTTTTTTGCATATCAATACTCTATTACATATACCGTGTAATTCCAACTGAATACACCTTCCCTTAAGCTAATCTAAACTTGTAGATCAAATTGTTTAATTTTCAACTTTTGGTAGACGAATTTTTCAATTTCCCAATCGGGCTAAATGCATAACATTGGGAAATCTATATGAACCAGATTCATATAATAAGCTCGGGTGAAACTAGAGATTAGAAGAAACAGAGAACTTGATGAGTGGCAGGCGATACAAAGAAGAGGAGAGAGAGTCCTATGTTACTTCACCCAAACAATATCCAATTCCAGATTACAATACAGTAGTCCCACCATTTTCCAATCCACGAGGACATGTACAACGAGATAGTTATGTTTCCAATTTCTCTAGTTATTCTGGTAAAGTGGAGAGTGCTGAACAAGGGATAGGAAAACAATCTCCTTTGAAAGTTATCATTCCAAACGATGACTTGAAAGATGAGGAGATGCAATCAGATACCTCATCAGTGAATATAGGAAGATTACCAACAATAGTTAAGAGTGGAAAAAAGAAAGAGTCTGATTACAAGTATAACACAGCCATTGGAGCTGCAGTACCACCACGATCCCCAAGAAGACCTACTTCAGAAATTGTCTCAAGTAAAATGCAAGCTGATTTAGACAAGGAGATTGCCCGGTTTGGTAAAAATAAACGAGCTTCTATTACCGACGATTTGGATTTGTTGATGCAAAATGCTAAGTCAATTGGAGATGACAATCAAGCCTCAAATTCTTCAATCACAAGTGCACGGTCAATATCTCCCATAAAGTTCGCAGTGAATAAATCGGGTCAAGTTAATCAATTACCCAAGAAAATAGCTTCTGAAGCGACACCAACTAAAATTGACACTTACAAACCAGGAGACTTACATAAAATTACAATAAGTAATCCCAATTCTGGTTCAGACGAATCAAATGAAAATTCTCATGCACAAGGTGATTTTGCACCCAAGAATTCAAGAATAGTTTCAGAACCGATTCAAGATGTTAACCGCCAATTGGGAGAGGTTCCAATGTCCAATCCAAACGAAAAAAATGTGAATCCTGCCAAATCAACAACAAATCCATTATCTACTTCATCATCAACTACAGCTCCGATTGTGATTCCTTTATCCAAACCACCTACAGAGCCAATAAATACTTCTCAACCTCCAAAAAGACATTCAGTGGGGAAAGTCATTACTCATAAACGTAATCTTTCACTCAATACTTCCGATAACGTCCCATTACCAGGAATGGAAACAGCCCAGGCGGAACGACCATTTTCTCATCCTCAAGAAACTACTGATGATCAGCCAACTCAGTTGAGAGATCTCCAAGACAAGTCATTACCAAGATTGCCTAGAAAAGGTAGCATTGAAGACGTCACACCGCCATCACCAGCTACCCAACCATTAATAAAACAAAGTAATTTACCACCAAGACCAACTAGAGAGAATATCACCAGAGCAAGGGAGGTTTCAAATGCCACGAGAGCTAGAACCGATCTGTTTGGCATTGAAGATGCCAGTGATTTTGAAACTATCCCGGAAAAGTTATCGAAGAACGAACCAGAACAAGAAAATGATGTCGAGGGAAATCTAGCTGAACCTGTTTTGCCTCATGTTATTGATCAACCGAGTGATATAAGCAGTGTTGAGAAAGGTATTTTGAATGACAATATGGCTAAACCCAGACAATTACCAGAGGAAAAGACTAAAGTAGTGGAAGATGATGATGAGTATTACGATATAGGTAACCCAGTTTTCATCCACAATCCTTCTAATAAGAACAAAAAGGACAAACAACGGAAAAAGAATAATCGGAAATCCAAACAAGAAAAAGAATTGAAACCGTTTAGTTATGCCACATTGGTTAATTTATTAGAGAGTATGAATGGTACCGTGATTGGAGAAGAATTCTCTCAATTGAACTTGCCAATAAAGGAAAAACAATTAATTGAAAAAATCATGGATTCATTATCGAGATTAACTGCAGATATGGTGATCGATTCCAATAGATACGAGGTGGGTATCGATAGATTAGAAAAGGCGTTGCGTGCATTAGAGGGATTTCTTTGAAAAATGGATATTTAAGCGAGGTTGATGAGATCTGTTCGTATTCGTGCTTTCAAGAGCATTTTATATTTGTCCAATAGGCTTTTGTTAACCAGGAGAGATGAATCGGGTATACAGGTCACCAATATATTTTGTTGGCATGCAATCAAGGTTATACTGAAAAAGATGAAGATACGAAAGTATGAGCTGAATCTGCAAAGTGAAGGCATTTATTCTAATTGATGTGAATAATCTTTGATTCTCCATTTTATCGACAATAGAAAATTCATTGATATCGACATCACTGTATTTTCACTTTATTCTACCCGCTTAATGTGGAATTACGAGTAAACAAAAATTCAAGATATAAGGTTATGAAAATAATGCTCCGAATTTTAGTGGTTGAACGTGCATTTTCATACACCTCTACGGGGTTCCGATCGATTTAAAGTTTAGTTCCAAGAAGTTACTAGTCTCACATAATTTATAATGATACAAAAATTCTAATAATAATTTCTAAACAATGTAAAGCTTTCTCGAATAACCCCAACAATCAAACACGAGAAGATAATACGCCAATTTACACTAGAAAAGATAAAAATAGAAAAGTAGAAGTGATTAATTGAATCAACCTTAATAATTCTCCACCACTCAACCGATGTCAATCATAAGCAAACTAGAATAATAACCATTAATTATATTCTGGGTAACCAAGCTAGCGCGCGTATTGGGTGGACTTGCACCTAGTGTGGCTCCACTTTAGTTAGTCATAGTTTAAAATTAGACGATCTAAGTAAAGCGGGTAAACTAGTCGCCATGAAGATAACAAAGAGAGATAGCAAACAAAAATGATAATGACAATTAAGAAGATAATGATAATTATAAGTAGATAAGAACAAGAAAATATGCAAAGGGTCTTTGTAACCCTAAGAAAATATTGAGATTTGATACTGTCGCACGGCATAAATACAACTCATCAGACTCAACAAAAAGTGAAGGGTCAAACCACTTGGTAAGACTAGTAGAGAATACGTAGATAAATACACCCAAGTAACGCATAATCAGAGTTTAAATAGTTAAGTTTTAACCTAAGTTTTTAGGGTTTCTTTTAATTTAGATAACCTAATTGGTGTTTTTTCGACCCTTAACCAGCATTATTATCAGCAGAGATAATAAAATTTTGGAAGTGAGTGACGATAGAATTGGTTTTCTTTGGATAATATAACTATAAGAGAATATCTACACATTCTCTTTCTAACTTTCTATCTTTTCAGCTTTTTTAATTTTTATCAACTTTTTGCTGACTCCAGTTTTGGGTATTTTTGTTTCTCATCCCCCAGAATAAATTTTGAATTTCTTATTCCTTCCTTATTAAAAACCTGGGGAGATATTTGGTTCTGATCAAGAGAACTTGATATATTGGTATCTATTGCTCCTTCTTTATGATGCTCAAACAAAATCTAGCCGACCCGAGTTATAGACCTCAAAATTTGAAGATTACTGTACCCGAAGATGTCAATTCGGATGATGAATTCGAACAGGAAGAAGATTCAGGGGTTACTTTCGAGAAGATCACCAAGTTACCCACGCCTTTGATTAATAATGGTGTTTTCAATGGGTTTGAAAAGAGACGGCAGTCGAGAGGCGAGAGGAAGAATATATCGTTCGATAACCGAGTTATCAGTGATTACAAACCAGGAACTACACAACAAAATTTCAAAAGATATGTTTCCAATCCAAACTTCTCACTTTCACGTTCAAGTTCATTGAAATCGGCTAAATCTATCGATTCTATTGACGAGGAAGAATGTAAATATATTGGTCATCCGTTTATAGTACACAACCACTCCTTTATCGGTCAGTCATTGATTGGAAAGGGGAATTTCTCCACTGTTGTCCATGCCAGTTCAAATTACAACGATGTAGCTGTCAAAATCATTTCGGTACCTATAACTTCAAAATTGGAAATCAACAACTTCAAAAGTTTCATCAAACGTGAATTGAATATCCTTTATCAATTAAACCACCCTACTGTGATTGCATTGTTGGATTACCAAACTAATTTGGTAATCAATACCCAAGAAATCACCAGTGCTATGTACTTCACAAAATCAGAATCGCAATCAGACTTAACCAATTTGAATTATGATGACGATTTAGTCAATTTGAAACAAAATCCCGATCAATTAATCTTTTTGAATTATTGTCCTGGGGGGAATTTATACAAATTTTCATTAAATTACTATAACTTGTTTGAATTCCAGGTTGAGTATTGGGTTATTTTGAAGCGAGTGGTGTGTGAGCTCCTATCAGGGATAAAATATTTACACAACTTGAATATAATCCATCGAGATTTGAAATTGGAAAATGTTCTATTGAAATATACCTTTGATGAATTATACGAATTGTCCCAACTGCCAGACCCGTTTCAATTCTCAATCATCAATCTCACTGACTTTGGATTATCTAAAAAATTAGGCGATTCCCTGGAATTGCTTTCCACTAGATGTGGTTCCCAAGATTATATCCCTCCCGAGTTACTAATGGGATTGAAATATAATGGCAAATTGACCGACTCGTGGTCGGTCGGGGTGTTGATTTATTCATTATTGGAAAATAGATTGCCCTTTGATATTCCACCCTTGTCAGCATTAGCTAACTCGCATATCTCTCCATCAGTGATTAAAAGGAAAAGAGCTAATAACAATCCGGCCCACAGAATTGCCATGATTGATTGGAATTGGTGGAAAGTTGAAGAAATATTGAATAACTCAAATTACGATCAAGAAATCAAAGATATAATCATCCAACTAAAATCGCTAGTGGAGTTATTATTAGTTCGAAAAGATAAACGGAAAACAGTTACGGAAATCTTTGAATTAGACCAATTCCAGTGGATCAAAGATTGTTTGCCTACTCATTTTTATGAATTTGACGAAACAAAGCTTTAGCTTCACCATACACATACACATACACATATACCTACATTCAATTCTTGCATCAATTGTTTTACTAAAGTCTTTACAGGCGAAAGTCCTTTCTAGTTATCAGTTTCCATGGAATTATCCATTTTCTTCCATTTTTTTTTTTCCCATTTGCATTTAGATTCTGATATTGTACTACGAATTTCACGATTTATATGACACTTTGTACTACTATTATATAGTTTAAATTCAAGTTTTACTTGTATATACTTTTTGTAGAATTCACCAAAAAACACGACCTTTTCATAGTGAGTTTTAAAAAAATGAACTGGTTGTAAAATGGGAGTACGTTTGCATTGTGGTGAATACGGGGTTTAAATCGGAGAGAAAACGTTAGTTTCGTTGTTAGTTCACTAGGAATTTGTCTTGTCACATTGTATATAAGTTTGAGATAGTTCCTGCTGTTAAAACATGAAGGAGCTGTCCACAACTGTCAACGGTGAGATCCATAGTAACGGCGGAAATGGTGATAATTCCAATGGGCTGGTGTCAAATGGAATGGTAATAGATAAGAAAGAGGAGCTGAGGGTGGATAAACATGGATTACCCGAAATACCACATATATCTAATAATATAATACCATTATCAAATATATTGAAGTTCTACACCCAAGAAGCCTATAAACAGTTGAACACTTTGATTGAAAACTTGGCAGTGACTGTGGAATCCGAATCAGATGTCAATAGAAAAAAGAGCTTTTTGAAATTGATTATTAGTTTACGAGAAGATTTCATAAAAGTGTACACCTTGACAAAATGGGCCAGTAATTCAAAAGATATTTCAAAATTAATTGATTTGTTAAACTGGTTCAGAATGCAAGAATTCCATTTCGAAAAATTAAGTTTCCAATTGAATTCACTAAATTCATTTTCGGGTGCAAAATTACCAAACTCCGATATTTTGACATCCTTGGAGGTCTTAATTAATGGTAGACCTTCATTACCAAGTTATAACTTTATCAAAACTCCAAAAATTTCCAACACAAAGATATTACAAGTTTTACAAGATTTGAATTTGATTTTATCTACCAGAATGGCATTAAATGATGATATCCCCAAAAGATTTATCAATAATTACACTATCAAAGATGGTAGAATCTATTTCACCATCCCCAATGAATTCCAAGTCTCCATTACCGTGGCCAATGATTTAATCATCGATTCAGATGAAGATTATCATCAATCACCTTATTATTTTGTTGATTTTGCATTTTTATTTGGCTTAAATCCAGAAACATCATTAATAACTCATCGTGATAATAATATAATAACCAGGTTACCTAAAAAATCGCACGAGAAGTTGGAAAAAGTTGTAAATAACATATTATTAAACTCAAAATTGAATGGGTTGTATGATTTATTACATAAATATTCGATATCATTCAAATTATATTTAATTGCCAAACAACTACGAGATATTTGCATAAATTCAAAATGGAGAAATAATATTCAATTCAATTACCAAAACGGAAAATCTTTAATCATTATAAATTATTGGTGTGGTCAATACTTGAGTAAAAATTGGAAATCGTTTATAGAGTTAGGCATTGACAAAAGCTATAATTTAAATTTTCGATGGTTTAGAAATGGGAAATATATTTTAAATCATGGAATAACTGGGTTATGGAGTAAGGATTTTTCCGAAAAGGCAATTGAAGATGACGAAGAAGAGGCAGGGGATTTATCAGTTGATTTGATTCTAAACATTATTGTTAACAAACACTCAGAAATTCTTATGAAGAAAATCCATGATGAATTAAATCATCGTTTTAAGACATTAAATCAATCTGATGGTGAAGATCAGGAAAAACAATCTGACCAGGAAACAGAAAATGATATTAATGACGACGAAAATAATTCAGATCAAATCTGTTCTTATATAACGTCACATCAATTAGTTATTAAATTGTCACCAAACAAATCGACAATTTTTGCTATAAATCCATTAACCGGGTTATTTTATTTCATTGATCCAACACCAATTCAAGAACAAATCACAAAAAATATTAATAACCAACCAATTAATATAAAAAATAAAAGTTTCATTAGTGAAAATGATATGATTAACAATATTCTAAACAATTTGATTCAGTTAAGATTACAAGTTTTCAACATGGAAATCAACAATAAATTAATAACCACAGGATGGATTAATAACGCGATTATCAAACTTAATGAATATGAAACTGGAAAACTATTCAATTTCTTAATTAATAATAATGAAACTGCTACTAAAATCCAATTTTATCGCCGAAAAAACTGGCCGTCTAGTTGGTTTCTAATTGATTTAATTACTGGAACGTTATCGACTACCTATTGGTGGGTTGCACGGATTAGATCAATCAAAGGCGAATGGAAGATACAATGGATGCAGAAGTTACAATTTAATATGGATACTCCGTCAGATTCAACATCATTGGATAAATCATACCAAATGATTAATAGTGGCGTCGAACCCTATTATTTAAATTATGAATTTTTCAACAGTTTATCATCAATTTGTTCAAATATGATTCTTGATCATATGATATTGGAAGAGCTACAAATTAGAAATATCAAATATGTGAAACCGGATAATATTGAAACAGTGTTGGAAAGATTTGGCATAGCAGAAATTCCCGAAGACGAGATCAAAGTGGAAAACTCTAGAGATAAAACCATGAGTTATGAAACTACTATTATGATTTATAATAATAATGACTTATTGCCAATAGCAATTTCGAGCACAAGTTTGTTTTTAAAAATCAAATTAACTAATTCATTAGGCTTAACTCAAATGAAGATCAAATTATTTGGGAAATTGATTTTATCGAAGATATCATTTGACAACTTAAATGAATTGAATCTACAATTCAATGATGAATTGAAAGCGTTTGAAATCAATGATTTAATCAATTTAGATACGAAATTGAACACTGTGAATGATACACCAACTCATGATTTTGATTTTGGTAATTCAAAAAATCATTTATTAGATAATATTTTCAACAATTTGAACAAATTGAATAAGTTAATCAAAATATTAGATCAATTGAATAAAAATAATATCGAAGTGATTGACAATAGTATTACGCAGATTATTATAAAAATTGATGATAATTTGAATAATATGATAATCAAATTACCCGAGACACCAGATGATTCAATCAAGTTAATCGGTGAGAATTTATCGGGAGAGTTTAATTTGATATTATCATATTTGAATGATTATTTGACGAGTAATAATAATGAGGACAACAGCAAAACCGCTATCATTGGAATAATCATATATTTGAAACAAATCAATCCAATAATCAAATCAATTGAATTAATTCGAAATAGTTTTAACAAGGTCGAAAACATTTATAAAATTTCGAATGGGTTGAAAATATTGAACTTTGATGTGAAAATCCCATCAATCAATTTAATACAATTTATTTATCATTTTAATTATACTACAACATCATCCAAAAAAATCCAAAAAGATAAATTAGTCATTGATTTATCATTTAAAAATAATAAATTTGCTACGATTAATAATCCGTTAATCAAATTACTGATGAAGAATAATTGGAATAATAAAAACGCCAAATACAAAACATTATTTGAATCGATATACAGATCAATTAATGAGTTTAACAACAGTCCCCGGAAATCTTCAACTAGTATAGAACCATTACAAGTTAGAACTCCATCGTCAACTAATGAAGAAATCAAATATTCTCCAACAATAATGAAACTTGATCGAGATTTTTTAATTAATCCAATGATAATGGAGAAGTTGTTAATTAAAATTAATGATTGTTTTTTATTTTACGTAAGTAATGAAAATAAAAACAATTAATGTTTATAGAATGGTTGTATATTATGTATTCAATGTAATAATAGAACAAAAAGAGAATAAATCAAAACAATAACTGTGCTTGTCAAGATGAGTGTAAGTTTAAAAGTATTTCGTTTTACAAATTCCCATCACAGTTCTAATATATAATTTACTTTTAGTAGTATCAAAAATACTTGTACATTCTAGTCAATATGGAAAACAGTTTAGCATAAAGAAAAACTATAAGCTAAAACTCTTTCACTAGTACCTAATAAGCCATTGTGCCAATTGTGGACAGATTATAAAAACTCTCCAACTTTACAAAAATAGCTGAAAACAGATATTTAACTGGAGAAGCGTTCAACCTTGATCCCTGTTTCCATTTTTATTTCTGTTTCTTAGACAATGAGTTATGACAGGTTTCTGGAGAAATGGAACTTCATATGAATTTAAGATTTCGGAGTTTTTTTGGAAATGTAATGTAGGCGAAAGGGAGAATCCGGAAAGAGTCAAGTGAGTATTTATGGTCATGAGATGAATGACATGATAATTACGAACGGCAAGAAAGATTTACCATTAGTTAATTAAGTTAATTTTTTTTTCCGTTGCTCCTCGGCTTGATCTACACACTTCACCAGCGTATTAAATGTTGAGTTGGTCAGAAAAGACCAATTGTTGACCTCGAGGCGAAAACAATCGATTCTTATCTATTGTTCACCAACGCCTCCACCCAAAATCTGTCTAATCGGTACTACAGCCCTGTTGACTCAAAGTCAAGCAAAGTCTTTTTGGACCGCCTCCCCTCGAAAGTTTATCTCTTTTTGGTATAAAATTTATATCCGTTTCCAGGTTATTAAGTCTAAACCTTATTGAACAAGTGAATTTTCACATGATAATATTGATACAAGGTAATAATAGAGTGGAGATGGCTATAGCTGCCCAGTACAGAGGGAAGTTGTTGGTTTTTGAATTCTCAAATTTTATTACCACATTTCGCGACTAGATAATTGGTTAAGGGAAGGAATCGGAAGCTTAGGGTTAAGGATGATATCGGAGATGGGTGCAGTGTATTCGATTGAGTTAGTATCTCTTTGATCTAAGAAAATTTCGCCGCTGTGGATATAGTGATTGAACAAGAATTAGTTGCCATGTTTGTCCACCATGTCATATGGAAAATATGCCTCGGGATGAAAGTGGTAAACGTAAACCGATAAATGTAGAAATACTGTACCAATAGTCCCGGATTTAATTGGCATGTTGATCTTTTTTCATCGGAGTCGATATCGGCTTTGTGGAACTCTCGTATTCTATGCGATTATCCCACGAATAAAATGTAAGGAATGATTGCCAGATTGGAGTGACCAGAGTGGGTTTTTCCATGTACTCGGCAAAATCATCAATATTTGAATAGTCTGACTTTTTGATGGAGTCACTTCATGCTGTAGCGAATTTGGGGTAGTACATTAGATTGGTATTTATTTGCTTACTCGGAACCTTGTATTCTTACACCGTATATATGTCTTCCTTCGTTACCACTGATACTCTACACTTGTTACAATTTTTCCTATTCATTTAACATTTTTTTCTAATATTATCTATAAACCCAACCTAACCATAAAAACATAAACTATCCCGAGGTATTAATGAGATAGTCTGAATTAAAAATACATTTTATAATTAAACATTTTGTCGTAATCATCGAATGGTAAACCATATGAAATCAAGTATATTGAAATCAACCAATAAGTGGAACCAGCAAAGAACGTTATATTATTAGTTCTCTGCCAGGTGTGTCTGTGGAACCTCCCCGAGATTCACCCAGTGAATTCGAAATCAATAAGTGATTCATCTAAACTCGCTTCGCTCGTTTAGATAAATTCACACTTAATTCCCTTCTTCTCACACCCGGTACACCCCAAATCCCCACCCACACACTTAACCTTCCTCTTTCTACAATTAACACAACTACTCTTTCTCAAATTTAAATCGGACTTTACCACTTTCTTAACAATTTTAACCTGTTTTTCCTTGACCAGTTTCTTCTTCTTCAACAAGTCATCTTTAGTAAACCCTTTTGAGAAGACACAAGCGAGATTTTTCGAGTTACAACTCGAACATGCTTTGAATTTAATCAATTTACCAAAACTTACTAAGTAAATGTAACTAGATCTGGTGATTGACGCACCAGCCAACATACTCTGCCATTCAGGAGCAGAAAATAATGAAGAATCATAATTATTATAATCGACGCAATCGGCCAAGACAATGATATCGGCATCACATTTAACCTTTCTCTTTCTACAGCAGTCACACGAGGGACCCAAACGTTGTCTGCGCTTGATTTTAGTATTTTCCAAGCGGGGAGAACTTGTAGGACTTGGAGAATTGATCAGCGATGGTGGAGTGTAGTATGGGGACTGGTAGTAGGGGGAATAGGTTGTAGGAGATGGATAGATAGATGGTAATGTTGAAATTGAAGGTAAGGTGATTTGGGAGTGATTAGTAGCGGGAACCGCTACCGGATCTTTCTCTTTATCATAAGTATAGTTCAAACTCACCGAACTCAACAAAGATAAATTGTTAGCTTCATCATTCATTTCATTCCATTGGTTAATATTCTTCAAAGATAATTTTGAAAAATTATCTTTACTATTACTGATAGTCATATCATGACTAACTTTATAATCTCTATCATCATTCAAGATATCTTTCAAGCTTGGTAATTTTACTGACATTTTGGATAACTTTTTTTTTGCATTTTTGGGATTTGATTGAATATATATGGGGTAGAAAAATATACTTTGAGCCGAGATGGCAAGTTAACTATGAGGATGTGTTTAACTCCATCTAGAGGGATATGGAGAAGCAGGAAACAAACAAAAAGTAGATATATATATAGTTAGAGGCAGACTAGTATTGGTATATCCAGTTGTATACTTACAACATCACTACCAACCCTTCCAATGTCGTTTGATGTGTTATTGGGTTATGGTGGTGGTTGACTCAATCCCGGTTATGCAGCCTCTTGTCTTGATTATTTTCCTGGGTGCGTTCCCCTCGGACACCTCCGGACGAAGGGATGCATATGATTCTTTTAATATCATCTTATTGACCTCTGCGTTATCGGGAATTGACTTTTATTGTTTTTTTTAAAGTTTACTTTATTTTTTTTGCTTGACAGATGGTTTTTGTTTTTTCACATGTCCTTGCTAGATATCTACACTCTTGGAAAGTATGCTAGATCTGTGTTATGGGGTATGGGGTAGAAATCTTAACTGAAAGAAGCGTCGGGTTACTATCTAGCCGTATATAATGATACGTGTACTTGTAAGTGTGTAATTCTAAGTGTAAGTTTAATTGATAGCAATTTGGGTATATTTTTAGGGAAATGCCACACTTGTGGGGATACTCAAACAGGGGTTTTATCTTGGGACATGGTCTAATAATGGGGAAGATCTCGATCTTGATCGATCATTGTAATTAACCTGGGGTCCTCAGTCTTCTCCGAGTATTACATAGGTGGGGAAAAAGATTAGGTTGTATTGAACCGAGCAGATTGCTTTGTAGATGAAATATTACGAGATTGGGGTATATTATTATTTGCATCCCCAAGTGAAATTTACGTCAGTGGGTATACCAAGGATTCACCGAGGTATACCCTGCTTTCCAGCGTAAACGTTTTTAAAGTTTACTATTTCGATGGTGGAGTGATATAAGTTTTATATAAGTAAAAAGTGACGTTAATTAGTCACTAGCAAGCATTCACATCCAAGATAGGTTCTTCTATACCAATATCTACTGACATTCAGGGGGTTTCCTCTTTTATTTCGAGGTGGGTGAGCAAAGTACCACATCTGTGAGCACCAGATTTTACAATATAAGCGATGAAGTAGACAGTTACCCCAGTGTGGTTAAAGTAAATTTGATAAAATGCTGTCATTGATATTGATAAATATACCCGTAGGTATATGAATGGGGAATATGACAAGATTGAAATGATATTGAAAAGAATTGTTGGTAACTAAATAACGACTTTAGAGGGATATGTAGCAATATAAGATATTGATATACTACTACAAAAGATGCCAAACATCGACTTTGAGATTATAAATTGCAACTACAGTTGGTGCCTACTCGGCAATCTTATTGTTCAAGGGAATAATCTATACGACAGTTAAATACAGGTATACATGTAGGATTATAATCAATCTAGAACTGTTCATTTCTACATTGGTTTCCCATAACAGATTATAATGCAAGATGCAGGCCATACTTAATATCAGAAGACAAGACTGGTTGCTGTGTAGACCACGGCTTACTCCAGTGCCAGCCGCTCTCAAAATTAACCGCAAAATCGAGCCGATGATACGAAATCCGGATTTCTGGAACGACCCCTCAATGTTTGCAGAGGAGGAGAATCGGACTTTGTGAAGTCCGACGGCAAACTTATGTGCGAGTGATTGAGGAAGCGAGTGACAGACCATGTTAAGAAGAAGATTGTAGAAACAATACAGATACACTAATAAACAAATAAAGCTCGCTTGCTTACCCCCGGGATTATAATCATTAGCGCTTTCTACTTAATCCCATCATCGCCTATTTTTTATTTGAATCTGCATTATCAGGATGACTCTCTTCCTCGCTCATCGTTTCCCTTCCTCGGACTTTTGCTCTCCAACACTCATGCGTTTTTTATTTGTTAAAATTCAACTCCGATTGAAAAACCGTTGTGGTGTCTTCCGTGATTTTCCTAGGAGTTGCGGATGATGTTTCCACGGAGAGAAAAGTTATATTGGAAGGAAGACAAGAAGATGATAGGTAATATCCTATACTGTTAGTTATATACCATAGTGTTATAGGAAATATAGCTGTAGTTCTAGAGTACTTTTTTACTACCTCGCTTCATTTGGTCTTCTCTGTCATGCCTCGCTCGGTTACTTTACTCCGAAGGCGCACATGGATGAACTCGGATCCAACCCGCATTAAAAATAGAATATGACAAAACTACAAAACTTCAATATCAGGATTGACTCAGATTACAAAATTGAATCATCTAATCCGTAAGCGCTATTTGCCACATTGCAAATCATTTGTGGTCCGTAGGTAGGTTTGATGGAGCCGTAAAGTGGGAAATATCGTCGATAACCAGTGACATTAACCTATTATTATCTTTTTCCTGTTCAGTATTAAATCGCTTTGGTGTTGCCATTAATAATAATGTTGATATTGTTGTAGTTGATCATACCCATTACAAATACTAACATGAACCGGATTTCAATCTGTTATATCCATTAGTATGACGGCAAAAAGATTTCTAACAAAAGGGTTAATTTCTTTTTTATAATATCTTGAAGGTGGCTTTTAGGAGTAAATATCCTTACAATAATCTACAATTTGAGATGGTGGGAGCAAGTGTGGAATACGATTTTTATTGAAAATCAGCCTCTTCAACGACAATAGTTTGTAAATACTTACCACGGGCTTCTTTCCCAGTGATAAACTTTTTCTCAGACGTTTTTCTATAAATCTCGGTTGATTTTAAAGGAATAATATATATTCATTTTATCAAAGGCGTTTCGATTATTTAAAATTGACGGCAATTTATCGGAACTGAAATTGGGTTAATCTCTTCCGAAATATCACAATTCAAGGTTCGCCGAATTTCAATTTTGATTAATTGACAATTGAAAAGGATACACAGATATAATCACGATGGTGATAACCCTTGAACAACTTTTCTCAATGTATATTTGCATAACTCCCCTTTCCTGGAATCAGAGATTTTTAAAATTCGGAGTTACAATATGTTGGGGGAGTTAAGCGTGCTAACGGTTTTTTAACGGTTTTTAGAAAACCGAAGCACCCAAAAATTCGGAATGAAATGAAAAATCAAACAACTATATACAGCCGTAACAGCAAATATGCTTTATACGATATATATGATATATGCATACCTTAGATGGTTTCTATGGAGGTTATGTAGTTGGATGCCAATCTGATCACATTACATCCAATCGCAACCAAAAGAGGTAAGGTAAAAACACATGTTAA
>JANIVU010000051.1:0-17187 GCA_030557765.1 Suzukiozyma candida
GACTCTTTTTTCTGATACATTCCTTATATCTTTCTTCGGACCATTGGACGGTTGGGTCATCCATTTTATTGATAACAATGATGATTTTATTGACACCTTGATTTTTAGCTAACAAGGCATGTTCTCTGGTTTGACCCCCTTTTTCGAAACCAGTTTCGTATTCACCCTTTCTGGCTGAGATGACCAAAACACCAATATCGGCTTGCGAAGCACCACCAATCATTTCGGAAACGTACATTTTATGACCTGGGGCATCCAAGATGGTATATCTACGTTTATCGGTTTCGAAATAAGCTTTACCGACTTCGATGGTTTTACCATCGGATCTTTCTTCTTTATTGGTATCCATAATCCAAGACAAGTACCAACCTTGTCTACCGGCATCTTTGGCTTCTTTTTCATACTTATCGACAGTACGTTTATCGACGGAACCAGTTAAGTATAAGATATTACCACCCATGGTTGATTTCCCGGCATCAACATGACCCATGAACATCAAGGAGATATGGTCTTTACCTCCGAATAAATCGTTAACGACTTCTTCTGAAATTTCGTCTTCAGCTTCTGGTTGTGGAGTTGAAGTCTTGGAAGGTTTTGGAGTGGGTTTTTCAGATTTGATTTCTGGCTTGGCTACTGCTACTGGTGTAGCTTCTTTGACTTCTGGCTTAGCTTCTGCTTCAGGTACTGGAGTAGAATCTTTCGATTCTACAGCTTCCTCAGCTTTAGCTTCTTTAGCTTCAACTTTAGCTTCTTTATCCTCTTTTTTATCTTCCTTAGGTTCCTCCTTCTTTTCTTCAACCTTCTTGGCATTGGCCAATTTAATTCCCGAAGAGCTAACTAATTTCAAAGTTTTCTTTGGTTTATTCAAAGTATTTAAGTTAGCTTGCTTTTGTTTTTCAAAATCAGCTAAAGACATACCTTGTTGAGCTGGAGGATTTGGATTATATTGTTGATACCCACCTTGGTATCCACCTTGGTACCCACCTTGGTATCCGCCTTTGGCATTATATTGCTGAGGTTGGAAAGATTGACCTGGTTGATAAGCTTGAGGTTGGTAAGCTTGATTTTGTTGGTAACCACCATAAGATTGGTTTTGTTGGTACCCTTGGTAACCACCTTGTTGGTATTGGTTGAATTGCTGTTGTGGAGTGAAGGATTGTGCATTTTGAGGGTTGTAAGCTTGGTAGGATCCTCCTTGTTGTTGGGGTACATAAGGTTTATTCTGAGAATCCTGGTTTGGATCATTGTTCAATGAAACATTTTCGAAATTCTGTTGTAAATTCTGATTATCTTATTGATTATATTGATCAGACATGATGATCTACAAGTATTTTATCAGTATTAGATGCTAGCTAAACAAATACAAATCTGAAAATTTTTTCAATGAGACTAAAATGAAATTCGACCCCCTCGGAAATCAAAATTTATGGAAGGTTTTGCAACCATTGAAATCAACAGGTATTGGTAGAGAGTAAATGGTGAGTGGTAGATAGTAGAGAGTATATATAGTAAGTGGTGGGTGGTATAGCCAATGATATATCAACACGCTACTTAAAGTGTCTGTAAAAGCATACGGCTGAGATTATTATATTGCGACAAGTAATACTACCACAATAGAGACCTACAATGTAAGTTTACAGGCAATAGGAGTACTGTAATGGTTGAACCTGGATTTATAGTGTAGTTCTATAATGTGCATTTTGAGTGGTTCTGTTGAAGCAAATCATTCACTTGAAGAACATATAACTCCAGCATTGAACCTTGGCTGGAGTACTTTGTAAGTGCAATTGGCGATTTGAGATGATTATAGATGAGATTATGGAATTATAGAAAAATTTAAACTAATCTATAGCATCTTATTAAATTTTGATCAACATCATTAAGATCGACATTTGTAGATCACCATCCAACTCAAACTACTTTTGGTTGCAAAAAAATCAAGAAAAACGGCACGAACAAATCTCGAATTTGAGTTAATCTAAACTTACCTAACTTGGTATATTCATTATAGTTGTCCAGTTAACCATAGCATGACCTTTATCTTGAAATAAACCATAAATTATATGTCATTGAATAGATTATAGTCTAGGGTCAATTGAATAGATAGAATATTGAGAAAATAGTTGAAGTAATGTTTGATGAGTGAAAACTCTTTCCCAACCAATTGCCATATTCAAATCTAATTTTGGTTGTTGTGGTTGCAAAATGTTATCTCGTAAAAATGGGGGATTAAGTGCATAATCTACTTTTAACAAATATACTATATTTTTAATTACTATATTCTATTTGATCTGTTCTATTATAATCTATATACTCTATTAATACTCCCTCTTACTTCTCTGTCTTCTATTTTCTGTTTCTTTTGTTATTATTTCCATTTTGGTGATGTCATTGGTTTCGTTGAGTCTCCAGATTCAATTTATTCGCAATCAGTTTCCGCTAGACATAATATAAACGAAAAAGATGGCTATCTTTGGATCAGAACATCCAGAGACTTCCATCACTGTTAAGATTAACCAGTTCACTACACCACATGATGATGACGATTTCTTGGAATTGAGATTGACCGATTTAATCGAATTGATTAAAGTACAACCTAATACTGGTGCTACTGAAGCAGCAAGGGCGATTAGAAAGAAGATCAAGTATGGTACTCAAAGCCAACAATTGTTGGCTTTGAAGGTGTTAGAATTGTTGGTTATCAACAGTGGTTTGAAGATTGGTGGTATCATTGCTAATGATGATAAGTTAAATCAAGTATTGGTGGGTATAGTTAATGGTAATGGTTTAGCCGCTAATAACCAGAAGTATCCTTCGAAAGTAGTACTGCGTACTAGAGCTTTAGCTCTAGGTTGGCATGAGGAATTTAGAGACTTGCCTAACTTTAAATACATGGCAGACTTGTATAAACATAATCCTAAAAGTAGAAGAGGTGTTAGGAATGCTAATCAAAATGAAGATGTTGATGAAGATGTTTTCGATGATGAGGGTGGTGTGGGTGGGCTGGGTGGTAGTGTTGATGATGTTACTCTGACCCCTAAATCTAAACCTCCGCCAAGACCTACTACCAAATCTCCGTTTCAAAGCACTTCCAGATCTCCGTTCCAAAGAGATAAGAAGAAGGATAAAAAGGATAAGAAGAAGAAAAAGTCTAGGACCATCTATGCAGATGAACAGTATGCCATTCCCCAGATTAACTATAAAGTAGAGGCGCCCAAGATTAGATCTGTGATTGCAGACTGCTACACCCAATTGAATAATTTGGATAATTCGTTGACATTATTATCAGGAGATACGTCTCCTTTGGATGATCCACTTTTGGTCAAACAGTTTGATAAATGTAAATCTATCAGACACAAAGTGTTGAAGTATTTACAATTTGTCGGGGTCGGTAATGACGACAACAAGTCGGAAGAGACTATTGCATTGGATATGGAGTTCTTGGGCAGTTTGCTCATGGCCAATGAGAAATTGGTTGAAGTGTTTAAGAAGTTTGATTCGAAATGTGGCTACAATGATGTTAACAAAGCTCCGGAGTATAATAATGATGTCGACTCTGATGAATCGTATTACACCTCTGATGAAGAGGAAGAAGAGGAAGAAAATGATGTCGCCGATGCTAATGATCGTTTACAAAATATTACCTTGGCATCTCCTCCACCAAGACTGGCGAAATCCCCTCCTCCACCAAGACCAGTTAAACCTCCTGCATTATCGAAACCGTTGGTCAAAGCTACTACTAATGATAGTGATCCATTTGGAGATGGAAATGAGGTTGACAACTTTTCATCGAAATATATTTAATCTAGCGATCGAAGCTGCATAGGCTACCATTCGCTATTCAGAAGATATAGTCCTAGTAATAATGCATTATAATTCTAATTTTTATTGTAAGCATAAAGATGATATAGTACCTGGACGTATGAATCGTCATTTATTTTGTAAGTTTAGAGGAGATAAAGTCCCTAGAATAATGTAATCGTCATTTTTGTTGTAGGTATAGACTAGGTGACCAGGGGATACTCGCTAGAATAATGTTTATTAGAAATCATTATAGTGTAAGATAGACTAGCTTTCTATACAAAGTTACCAACTTAAACCACATTGTTTTTGGTTTATAGATTTTGCAATCTATACTATATACTGTACATGTTCTTTAAACCCCAAATAATCGAGGTAATACCGGTTAAATTGGATTGCATACTTATACTACCCCTCTACATTACCACCACCAATCAATTACCCATCAATTAACAACCTTCCCATTGTTTAGAAGTAAAAAGAAGATTCTGGTTTAAAGTTTAAATTTTTAAATTTTCAGTTGATAATGTTTTGTCTGGAGTCTGATAAGGTTATAAGACAATTAGTGAAACTTATAACAACAACAAGTGAACAACAATTGAGTCTGGGTGAATACATATATAGTAAATGTTTCTATTGAATTAACTATGAGTGAAGAAACACATCACCAATTTAGTTGGAATCAGAGAAACTTTCAACCCCAGTTTAAACTGAAGTTAACAGGGTTGCCCAAGATTGAACAGTTCAGTTTAGATGATTTGATCAATGTTCAATTGAAACAAGAATCACAACAAGTTGTCGATTCTTTACTTAATGTTACTACTAATTACCAGAATGATTTAAGACTAGAAATTAAACGGAAATTGTCTACAGAGCAGAAGATTCAATTTAAGAATATTGAAATTGCTAAACTAACTTCTTCTTTGAATAAGTTCATCACTAGTAAGAGGAAGAAAATTAAAAAGAGTTTACTGGATACCAATGTTGATTCAGATCTAGATGAATTATTAAATATTACCATAGATGCTTCTGATAAGTGTAGGTCGATTACAGAGAAGTTGGCTCGGATAGACCAGTTGGTTAATGATTCTAATGTTACGCTACAGAATCCCTTAAGTGTTAATAGAAACAAGTATCCCCATTTACATAGACTATTTCATCCGAAGGATGTGGATGGCGTCATGGAAGGGAAGGAAGAGTTGGATTTAAATGGTACAAATGGAATTAATGATAATGGGAGTGTTCAGGATTCGAATGGTGATATTAATGATGTTTTAAGTACTACTAATGATAAAAATGGTACAAATAGAGGTGTCGAGGATAACTCCAATGGTAATGATATTAATGATGTTTTGACAACTACAAATGGCGCCAATTCAAATGGAATTAATGATAAGTCTAATGGTAATGGAACTTTCCAGGATTCGAATGGTAAAGGAATTGCCACGGATACTTCGAATGATGATATTAATGATAATGTAACAACGAGGAAAAGAAATGGAAAGCGGAAACTGAGTGAGGCAGGTAATAATGACAATGGTAAACATAATGCTAAAGATAATGATAAAAACAATACTGGATATGATATACCGAGTGACAATTTGTTTAGCGCAAATCAAGAATTGAAACCTATGGAGAAGATTTCTGAAGCAGGTAGTAGCAAATCAAAGAAACGAGAAGATTCGCCAGTATCTCCATTGTCGAGTCCTCATAGCAAAGACGGCAGATCAAGAAAACGAGAGAGTGTAAATTTCGCTCTTTCTCCGTTATCAAGCCCTAAACTGTATAATACATCCAGTGATTTACGACTTACCCCCGATGATATTGAAGCGAACCTTGAAACAGGCACAAAAAATCAACCAGTATCAACACCAAATAATAGTGATATCCCGATGAATGCCGACGAGTTTGAAATCTACATGTCTGAGAGTATCTCTAAATATCGAGAAGCTAGAGACAGAAGGTATTCCCGATTAGATCCATTTGAGGACAGGAAAACAATATCGCATACATTTTCCATGAATAACCCCATAAATTTATTATATTCCTCGTTATTATCCAACCCTAAATATGTCGATTCGTCACCAATCAATGAAATCAATCCATTTTCAAGTATGTTGAGTATTAAGTCCTCCGCAACAATCAAACTGTCACTACAAACTTCCCACCATAAAAAGTTACGAATAAATGGAGCACCCATAACATCGGCATCGTATTTGAATCCAAAAACTAAACCAATATGTGCCTGTAGTGATGACCAGGAGGACACTGCCGAGACATTAGAGAAGAAATCGTTAGCGGAAAATCTAGACCATTTAGCTATTGGAAGTGATGATGAGTTGTGGAATTCTTCGGGGTTGACTACCGAAACTGAAGAGGATGAAGAGGCCACCAAGATCCCCTCGTCGCTTTCGTCCGATTCCGACTCGCTGGATACTAATGATAATGAAAGCATTGCCAATATAAATAGTATTTATTCGGCATTAAAGATGGAAAAGAAGAGGAAAATATTAAACAAGGATAAGCGATCACGACTGAAGAAGAAAAAGAAACGGATTTCATTGGGTAGACCCGACGAGGCGTCACCTTCGCCGAAACATAAACCGTCGCATCATATATTAAAACCGAAGCGATCGATATTAAAACTGAAATCGAATTTGAAATGGAAGCCGACAGTTTCGACCGAGGTTGATATGAACGAGGTGAGTGCATTGGCAGACGTTAATACTGCTTTTGATTGCACTAGTCGATCTTCAATCACAGACTATAATGTGTCAGGAACAATTGTTGGATCTATTGATGATTCTGATTATGTTCAAGAAGACAACGAAGTTGAAGCGTGGTATGGTGGTGATGAAGATGATAATAATTCTGCTTCTGAACGTAGTATAAAATCCATCACCAGATTAAAAGATTTATTAGATCTATAGAAACGCCCACAAAGTGGGCAATAAATATTACGTATCACAAGAGTAAATAGTAGCCTACAAAGAGCTAATGGTATAAAAGTGCACAGATCATCTTCGTAATATATTAACGTTACATGATCTTTGCAACAAAAAACGAACACAGCCGTGCCATAGATTTGAGCCATGCATGAAGAGAATATTACATACCACCAAATCAAATTAGAAGCTTAAAAGCTAACTGTGTAATTAATATTTACATAATATACAAAGAACTGAAAATGCAAAATGCCAGCTAAAACAACCAAGCGTATGTGAAAAAGACAACTACAATTAGTAACACTGTCAACCACATTCTCCAGGTGATACCAGCTTTCTGACTCATTACTATCATACGATTGTAAGTATTTTTTAAGGTTGTTGTCCCCTTTTCAAAACTATTGGTTATTTCATCGTTCAATTTAATAGACTTATTGATTTCAGTCCCCATTTTAACACCTAAATTCTTCAACATGGCCACTTTCTGGCTCATACTGTCCATTTCATCATTATTCTGTGATTCCAAATGCAGCATATACGCTTCTTGGTGTTTTGGTGTGTTTGCTGGCGTGGCTTCATAGGGAGATGCAGATCTCGACTGTGTTTTGGGTGAATTGCCAAACAACTGTGTTCGCATGTCTCTTTGGTGTGCACCAGCTCCTGCTGAGTACCTAGAACTCATTCTATCTTTAGTTAGTTCCTTTAGTCTATCGTTTACTTCCTGATGAACTGGCGACTTTTCTGTGCATGAATATATGTCGCGTGACTTTGTCGTAAATTGTGACATTTGTGGATTGTATGCAGACACTGATGATTTATAAGCTTAAGTAGAAGTTGGTATTCTTAACAATAGTGGTAATGGCAAGTGTAGAGGAACAAACAGTTCCAGTGTCACTTAAGAATGTTAAGCATGTGGTGTTGATCTTATCTGGAAAAGGAGGGGTTGGAAAATCTTCAGTAACGACACAAACAGCGTTGACCTTGGTCAACAAAGGGTTTAATGTTGGGGTGCTAGATATTGACTTGACAGGTCCCTCTTTGCCGAGGATGTTTGGAGTAGAGGGGAAACAAGTGCACAGTTCGACTGGTGGTTGGGTGCCTGTTACAGTATACAATAAGTCGTTTGATGGTAACAAAACTCGAGGTAATTTGTCATTAATGTCCTTGGGTTTTTTGATTGGTGATCGTAATAATTCGGTGGTATGGAGAGGTCCTAAGAAGACAGCCATGATACGACAATTTTTGAAGGATGTTATGTGGGGAGACGCTGAAAATCCTTTGGATTATTTGCTTATCGATACGCCGCCAGGTACCTCTGATGAACATATAGCTATCGCCGAGGAGTTGAGGTGGGCCCAGCCTATTGATGGAGCTATAATTGTCACTACTCCTCAACAAGTAGCTATTTCTGATGTTAAAAAGGAAATTAATTTTTGTAGTAAAGTTAATTTCGAAGTGTTGGGTATAGTCGAGAACATGTCGGGGTTTATTTGCCCCCATTGTGCTGAATGTACTAATATATTCTCCAGTGGTGGTGGTGAGGCATTATCGAAACAATTGGGCTTGACTTACTTGGGTAATGTCCCTATTGATCCCAAATTCATCGAATTGATTGAATTACAAGATAATTCACACGCCAACTCGAAGTTGATCGATTTATATGATACTTGTGAATTGAAACCAATAATGGAAGGAATCATTGATAAAATTTTGGCTAAGAATAAGGAAGCAAGGTTTTAATCGAGACTGTAAGCTATCACGAAGTGATTGCGAACGAGCGAATAAGTGCTCAAGTGATTGAAGAGATCAGGACGTACTCACTAGGTACTCACTTTCGATCACAAATCAATGGACTTTTCAACCAATGAGCCTTTAATGTACAATAAGTGAAATTAAACATATTTTAATGTACAATAGTTATAAACGTAATTTAATGTACAATAGATGAATATAGACGTATATAGTAATGCAATCATAGATAATTTCAGCGGAAAATTGAGCTGACCTCATAACTACTCCTTTCCTGAAGATTTAATGGACCATTTCATTTCGCAAGGTTGCAAATTTTGTTCTTGCTTGCTTTGTGAATTGTGAAATCAAGTTCCCTAGCGGAAACTTTATACTCCATTGGCTTTCTTCCACTTGGTGATTCTCCTCTTCAAATCCCCAGCAGATTGTTGGTTGATATTCAATTTTTTATCCCACTTCATTTTTTCATAATCATCACCGTATTTTTCATATAATGACTTCAACCAGTCTTGTTCTCTGTCACTTTGCACTCTTTCGTGTTTGACTTTACTATATTTTTCAGCGTAGTCTTCTAATTGTTGAATGACTTCTGGTAATTCCACCTCATCAGCTTTAGCCGAGTTATCTACTTTCATAGTACCATAAATAATCTTTGAAACTTCATTAGTTTCTGGATCTCTGATTAATCTGGCTTCACCTTCAGGGATCTTAGAAGGATCCTCACTATTTTCGATATCACCAATAGTAACTTGAGCTTCGGCCTCTTTAGCTTTTCTGGCCCGTCTTTCAGTCAAAGTTTCTACTTTTTGTTCTTGACCACCAGCGTGAACTCCCAACTTGGAAGCCAACCCTAATCGTTTATAATTCTGTTGTAATGTAAGAGATTTATCCCAATTTTTAGCAATAATTGGATTAGAATGGATATTTATGTCTCTTTTTTTGTCCTTGACTCTTCTGGTATTCTTTCTGACCGATGATCTGGCCATCTTTCTCTTTCTAACCGACGTCATACTGTGTTTATTTCGTTAATTCTATATTTGCAATTCAAAAATGTCTATATATATGAGATGAGCTTTTCAAATATTGTGTGTGGAATATGCAGGAAATTTAGTGCAGCAACAAAAAAAGAAAATTGGCAGCAATTTTCAACCGCCTAAGAAAGAAAGTGGATGGTATATATTGGTTAGGTAGAGGCTAATGTGCTATTATAATAGTACTTGATTGAAGAATGATGTTGGGTTGTTTTTATAATTTTATCTCGTATATTTATCAAGCTCTAGGTGAAGTTTACTCGCTTATACACTATGTTTGAACGATTCACAACAGTAGGAAAAAAAACAGTACTCAAAATGAATCAACGGGTTTGTTGAGAGAAAGGTCAATAAAATGGGAAATTGTTGTATAGTTGTAACCTTTTTCTATATTGACACCTACCTGTAGACTGTTTTGCAATTTCCACATAATCTTATGGTAAATTGATACTTTCAAGAGAGATTACGAGAGAACATTCCTTAAGGGTTGAATAGGGTTAGACAAAATACAAGTACCAGGGTATTGAAAATGTAGAGGGACAACTACAATCTGGTGGCATCGTACATTGAATGCTTGATGAACCCGCATTCCATAATAGAACGTTCAAAATCTTCCTGTTTAATTAGTATCATCGAGTGATCTCAATCAACGTATTCAGGGGAGAAAATTAGATAACCAAAGATTGGTAGACTACACTATACACAATGAATTATAAGATTTATATATTCCAAACTAATAAAATGGCGATGCAATCGCCATTTTTCATAATAGTTTTAGGATAATATTACAAAAAAAACTGGCGTACACATAAACTATACACGTATAGTTGTTAGCTGATTATGATAAATAACTATTTTAATAATAAATGATGATTTAGCTTATTCGGTTGTTTCTGGCTTGGCTGCAGGGACCGATTCAGCAGCAGTAGCAGTTGGTTCAGTAGCAGTAGCAGATTCACCTTCGACTTCACCTTCACCTTTGCCGCCTCTACCTCTTCCGCCTCTACCACGGTAGGCACCTCTACCTCTAGAGCCACCTCTGCCTCTGGCAGAGCCTCTTCCTCTTCCACCTCTAAATCCGCCTCTCTTTCTGAATCCAGGTAAATTTGTTCTCTTGGCAGTGACTCTGATTTCTCTGCCTCTGAAAGTCTTACCATGTAAACTTTCAATTGATTTCTCAACAGATTCAGCAGTTTCAAACTCGATATATGCATATCCTTTAGGTAACCCCGAATATTTATCAAATAAAATGGTAACACGTTCAATTACCCCGGCTTCCCTGAACAATTCTTCCAACTGCTCTGGAGTAGATTGGTAATCTACATTACCAACGTAAATGGATCTGGAATCAACTTCTTCTTGCTTGGCAATTCTTGCTGCCCTCTCTTCTTCGGTTTCTGGGGTCTTGACAACTTTTTCTTTAGCTTCTGTTTCAATTTCACTCATTTTTTATCCGTTGTTTTTCCTGGTTTATTGCGTTGTATCTTATTGCCCTCTTGTGATTGAACCTTCTGTGTATATACCAATTAGCTCCTGTCAATTGATTGTAAGTCGATCACTTTAACACAATCCTCAACTGGTTGTAATTTCGTCCACCAAAATAAAATTGGTTTCAACACTACTGTAGATAATTATGACAGGTTTACAATGGGGATTTAGAAGGAATAACAAAGAGTAAAGTTGTATTTGAATATGTATTAACCTGTGTATTGGCTATATGTTTGATTTCAACCAAAAAATGGTTGGTTTAGCGTAATTTTTGACTTTTTATTAATTTTCTTCAACAAACGCTTTGTAGGTGGTGAATTCTTGACCGGCTTCACCGATTAATTCAAATTCGGTGTTTGGAGCAATGAAGTAAACAAACCCGGTTTTGAAAGGTTGAGGTTGAGAGTCTTTCAAAGCAATTTGACCCGAACCTTGGGTGGCAATTATGATAGAAGGACCATTGATTTTGTCGAAAGATTGTTTACCACCTTTGCTAGTGAAGATAGTTTGTAGAACTGCGAATTCTTCGATTGGTGGGTTATATAATAATGATTTTTCGGCATCACCTTTGGACCCAGTGTAATTAGTAGCAACCATTTTTTGTTTTTCAACTGGTTTGGTTTCGTAAGTCAACATATCCACCAAAGTAGTGACATCAGTAAATTTAGGAGTGAACCCAGCTCTGACAACGTTATCTGAAGCGGCCATACATTCGATAACATCTCC
Source organism: Suzukiozyma candida (assembly GCA_030557765.1). Lineage (NCBI taxonomy): Eukaryota > Fungi > Ascomycota > Pichiomycetes > Serinales > Debaryomycetaceae > Suzukiozyma > Suzukiozyma candida. Next base: position 11,741 of record JANIVU010000051.1, read on the forward strand.
GGAGATGTAAGCATGGGGGTCTTTGGCACCCAAGTACATGGCTTCACCAGGGACTAATTCAACATGGTTTAATAATAAACAACCACTGACTAAACCAATATCGTTAGGGTATTGTTTGTTCAATCTGACAATCAATTCAGGTAATCTGGAGTCGATGGCGGCGAAAATTTCTGGTTTGGTAGCAGCGTCGGCGACAATACCTCCAGTTTTCTCGTGAATAGATTCTTTGGAGTTATTCATAACTTCAGAGAATAATTGTTGTAATAAACGCTTGTTGTTGGTTTCTTCGGGAGAACCTTCTGTAGCGTTAGGGACGATGTTTTTAGGGAAATTCTCAATAGTTTCTTGACTCAACATATCTCTGAACTGACTGACAGTTTGCAAGGTCTTGGCAATTTGATCTAAAGGTTTGAACCCACAGAAACCTTCGAAATTAGTTAATGCGATGGTCATTTCTGGTTTATGATTATCATCAGGATAATGTGCGGGGTCGTTAGCATGTAACTTTTGGGCCAAAGGAATATCTGGATGTGCTTGAATGGACAAAGCTTTACCAATAGATAACACTTTAAATAAAAATGGTAATTGAACATTACCGCCGAATTTCTTGATCAAATCTTGACCTACCAACTCAGGGTTAGTTTCTACCAATTCCCTTAAAGTCTTACCATCATTAGCACTACCATCTACAACAGTAGATGGGACATTAGGATGGGTACCCATCCATAATTCAGCATAAGGTTTCGATTCATCAATGGTGGTTTTCTCATTTGAATTAGCAGCAAATTGAGCAACAGAAGAACCACTTCCTATTTTACCCCAGTCGTAGTTCTGGTACCCACAATCAATTCTAAATAACTTATCTGACATATTTAATCTAAAGAACAACTGAAACGTTTATCTGATGTTGAAATTTGTCAATATTTATTTGGTTGTGAGCGCGTGCCTCATGCGGCTAGACCCATCGTGGTAAACGTGACAAACACGAAACGAAAGGTCCAAGCGCGTTTTCTAGTTGGATTAGTGAGGTATAAGCTACGTTGATAGTTTTTGGATTACATCTGAGCTATATTACAAGTTTTGGTGCAATTTAGTTATGGATGGTTGGTTACATACAACTAATGGGACGAAAATCTCGAAACTGGTGGTGTTGGAGGACCAGGAGAGAGTAGCGCTCGCTGGGAATATTACTATTAATGATGGTGTGGTACTAAAGTGCCAAAATGTAGATTCAAAGTATTATATCTCCATTGGTAAGTATACTTATATAGGTAAACAGTCTCATGTAACGCCTCCAATACTCAAAGAAGGTGTTTATTCGCCTATTACTATTGGGGGTTACTGTGTTATTGGAGAGAATTGCAAATTAAGTTGCTTGAACATAGGTAATCGTGTAATTATAGAACAAGATTGCGAGTTGCAGAATTTGTCAGTAATTTACGATTGTTGTTGGATTAAATCGGGCACTATTATTCCGCCTAAATTGGTAATCCCTCCGTATTCCCAGGTTAGTGGGATTCCAGGTGAAAATTTTAAGATTGAACCATTGAATCCAAGTTATAAGAAGTTGATTGAGTTGGAAGCGAAGCAGAAAAATGTTTTGGGATAATTGCCCGTCGGACAATTCTACTCTTCGGGATAATGCATCAGCATTGCATTAAAATATTTTCCGATATTAATCGTATGATTTCGGACTAGGAGGGAATTCAGTTTCCGAAATAATCTAGTCTTTCTACAGATACAATTACTAAGAAAGATTACGGGATATCCCGCCAATCTTGTTTAATTATTTTGCATATTAAAGTTCTCATGTTTTAATAAGTTTCTAAGTTAAGATTCTACTTATTTATACATTAATAATAGCATCAAGATAAACTAGTTTAAAAGTGGTAGTATCGATAGACGATGAAAATAATGGTAAGGATTTTGATATAAATTAACTAATTTATAAAAGTATAAGCAAATATGTGCTTTTTAAGTTTGAAAACTGGAAGTTTAAACAACGTATGAATGCATAGATATATTTTTCTATCCATGCTACATTATAATGGATTTGTTGAACCATTTACATGTAAGTCGTATAATACATATATACTGAAACAGATTGTACTAACAAGTATAAAGCAAAAAATCTTTGTATAGTTGGATCGCTTACTGAAATTCCATATGCTGTTTAGTTTGATTCTAATCCTTTTTGGGTAAATTACCTATAATCCCCCTTGGTGTGGACCCAGACCTCTTTTTCCATTTACGAATGGTGTATTGTAATACAAATACAAGACCAATTAATCCAATATATCCCATAATGCCATGCTGATGAATATGATTCATAAATGAAAAAAGCCCACCATAAGCAGGGTTAATCAATTTACCTTGAACACTTCCGTTAGGATCAAGGAAAGTTGATAATAACTGGCTCACTTGTTTAGGGTCATTTGTCAATTTCTCGCCATTTACATCGTGATCCCATACCTTTTTATAATCTTTACTAACAACAATCGCATCACCAGCATTAAACATCCCGGGCTTAATTTTCCAATTCTTGACATTCTCGAATTGATCAAGGGCACTCACATCAAGATATGTGAATAAAACGTCTTTGCCATCATAAAATTGGGGGATTTCCTGCTGTAATTCCTTAATGACGGCGATACTTTCACCATTCATATCTTTCAATTTCTTAGCCCGATCTGCAGTTAGCTTAGATTGTAAATGATATTGCTTCTTGACGAAATTATATTCATGAGCCGCTAATGAAATGTTATATAATTCTTTCAGCATCGATTTGGAGTTTGTCGAATCGACAAATGTGACCACTACTTTATCATTAGCGTCACCATTTCTGGTGAAATAATGGGGTAAATATTTAGGAGTCAATTCTTGATATAATGGATATTTATTTTCGGCAATGAACTTTTCCACCTTATCCAAATCATTGATATCCTCACGAGAGAAAGTCTGATAGACATTGGTGATTAATGTATTATCTTTCAACACCAACAATGTGGGTTTTGTGGTTAGGGTTTGCGCAAGATACTGCAGCAAGTCAAATTTATAATTTGCATCATCATGATAGTTGATGAACTTGATCATATTTTCCGCCTGTTCTTTGATATCTGCATCAATCTTCTTATGTTTTGCAGTGTACAAATTCAAATTGAAGGGCGAGTCAGTGATATACTTCAATATTCTGGGTAAGATCGCGCGATCGGCTTCGTTATCCAAATCCTGATCATAAAAGTAGATAATGGCGACTTTATTCTGGAGTGGAAACTCGTAATCCAAGGGTTTATGGAAAAGGCCCGGTCTGTATTCGAGCAAGTCAAGGATCCCGGCCGAGGTGACCTTTTCATATTGGTAATTTTCAAAAAGTCTCTGGGAATGGGCCTTCATAGACTTCAAATCAACTTCTCCTGTGTAGTTTAATCTAATTTGCCCAACATGTTTGGGTAAAAAGTACGCAAATTGCGGTTGAGCATTGTGTGTACGAGCCAACTTATCAAAACCTAACAGTTCACAAATCTCCTTATTATCAAAACAATTTACATGACCAGTTTTAAAAATCGACTGAACTTGATTAGACAACTTATCCCAAATAACCTTAAAATCATGACACTCATAACATTCAGGACTGAACTTATTTTTACCAGTTTGTTCAGTCTCCAACCATTGTTTATCTGTAGATGGAAAAAACGTCACAAACCAACCTTGATCTACATCACCTAGGACTAAATCTTCCATCTGAGTATTATTTAATAGCTGAGAAACACTTGTCAAATCAACCCCTTGTCTATATTCAGCAACAGCCTCTCTTAGGAAACTCTTAAAGTTTTGGGGATTTCTATCCAACATTCTTGGGAATGAACCTAAGAAATTAGTCTTACCATTAGATGGACCATATAATCTAATGTTTGGATAGAAATATACATCTTGGTTAGCACAGAGGTCTCCACTTTCTACACAGTCGACTTGTCTCATGTCTATACCTAGTTCATTCATTTCAGAATAAAACTCCTTGTAAGTACGTTCCCATGTAGGGTATAAAGCTTTACAATGATGACAGTATGGAGAGAAGAACTCTACCAATGTCAATTGTTCACTAGTGACTTTATTGAACTCAGCTTCATTTAAGTACGGTGGCATTGTAACCCCCAGTGTATCCACCTCTTCTTTCAAGTCATTCCTTCCGGTAGCAGCAGTATCTGCTGCTAAAGGTAGTATCAACCCAACTAGCAACCATTTGATCAACCCTTTCATATTGTTGAGTTTATTTGATATGTGTTAAGATTCTGATTTCGCACTGGTAACTTTAATCTTAATCAATACAAATTTTATACTATGGGAATTATTTATTTTACTTTTAATGTATAAGATAAGAGTAGACTTATTCATATTTATTGATAAATACATTCATAATATATTACATTTACATATTTAGATAAAGAAAATAATACATGTTTTATTCAATATTATACTTTTATATTTGATTATAAATACTTCGCACGGCCTTTAGTTTTAATTATATACTCTTTTTAAATATTTATTTGCAACTTATATATTAGGGTACTATGAATGAATGAATAACCGATAAATGTATATATATATAATGCAGAATATGCCAATTGAATTGAATCAACTATTATTATACAAAGAAAATGAATAAATAATGCAATAATATTCTATAATGAACCTAATGATAGGTATGTCTTTAAATCCCCATTCCTTTTTTATGCTTTCCCACTAATTTCCAAAAGATAAGTTTTGAAGTATTCAAAACTGACTAGTGTGACTGCACTTGCAGGAACGGTTCGTATCAAGTTGATGGTATACCCAGAATAAAACCCTTTGATTCCTTGATTTTTATATATTTCCTTGGCCAAGTCCACCAATTTAGTCTTTGATTTCTCTTGCATTTGCGACCTTGTTCGTAAGATTTCATGGGGGTACGTGATTGACGACGCAATCATTTTCGACACCGAAGAGGCAAAGATGAGTTTCCATAAATCCTGATTATTGGTAATGTCGATCTTGTCACTGTGGGTCATACGTTTTAACTTTTCGTATACTGGGAAATGGATCCCGACATGGATAAGACCGATTATCAGGGGGAGCAAACCCAGATAGAATACTCTCAACCCTTCTTCTCGGTACATAGTTCTGAAGGCGTCGATTGTGCCCTTGTAATATGTTTTCGAGGCCACCTTTTCATTAGTTTGAATCATTAGTCTCGTTTTCACTACCCATATAGGGTTAACAGCTACTGAGCTCGCCAAACCAGCGGTTACGGCTGATAATACATGCGACAACGTCTCTGATTTAAAATGCTGAGGGTAAAAGATCTTGGCCTTTTCGTAGACAGTGAAATATATCGTCCAGGTGGGCAAATAACCTATAGTAATCGGGACAATCCCGCGATAAAACCCTCGAACCCCTTCGTTTCTAAGAGT
>JANIVU010000052.1:0-16911 GCA_030557765.1 Suzukiozyma candida
CATCGTCGTTTTCTTCTGCGTCCACATCTTCGTCATCTGAAAACTCCAAGTCTAGGCCATCTAACAATCCACCAATCTCATCATCATCATCAATTTTAGATAATTTACTTTTGGCACCATTTTTCAAACCTAATTTTTTGGCATAAAATTCGATTTCTTGTTGATCTCTGTCTAATAATTCTTGATCGTGACTAGATATGATTCTGGGTTCAGCTTTTTTATCCTTCTTCTCAGTTTTCTTCTTCTTTTGTTTCTTTTCCTTCTTTGGCACTTCGATTTCACTTTCTTCGCTTTCCACACCAGATTCATGATCCAAGTCAAAATCCAAACCGTCGAGCAAACCGCCTATTTCATCGAATTCGTCGGTTTTGCTCAATTTACTTTTAGACCCCGATTTGAGTCCGAGTTTTTTGGCGTAGTATGCAATATCGTCCTCATCTCTTTTTAATAATTCTTGTTCATGCAAAGAAAGTATTCGTTTTGATGGTTTTGTTGATTTTTTCGATTTTTTCGACTTAACTGGAACTTCTGGTTCGGATTCTTCATCATTGAAACCTTCAAAGTCATCATTGTCATTTGATTCTACATCAAATTCATCTTCATCATCTGATAACTCATCTTGCTTGACGACCCTAATTTCCGATGGTTTTGACTTTTTATTCGTCTTCAAAGCCTTTAATTTAGCTAAAGGATCTTCTTCTTCTTCTTCTTCTTCTTCATCATCATCTTCATTAATATCAGAACCGAAATCTTCATCCATATCAGATAAATCATCATCCAAATCATCTTCTTTAACAATTCTTACATCCGAACCAGATTTCTTATTTTTCTTCAATGCCATTAACTTAGCTAATGGGTCATCAGTTTCATCTTCATCGGCCTCCTCTTCATCTAAATCAAATTCCAAATCCTCATCATCATCTAAATCATCTTCTTTAACGACTCTGATTTCCGATGGCTTCGAGTTCTTATTCTTCTTCAAAGCCATCAACTTAGCCAATGGATCTTCTTCTTCATCTTCATTCATATCAGATAAATCATCATCGTCCTCCAACTCATCCGCTTTAACAACTCTTACACCATTACTATTATTCTTTGCGGCCTTCAAAGCTGCCAATTGGGCCAATGGATCCGAATTATCAGTTTTTAAAATCGATTTCAAATTTGACTTAGGTAAGTTCTTTGAACCATTCTTCTTCTGTTTAGATTTCAATTCTACTTGCTTACTTTTCTTTTGTTTCTTCAATTGTCTTTCTTGAGTCCTCTTCTCTTTCCTAGTAATACTCTTTTCCTTTCTCTTTTTAGTTGTAGGAACATTAAACCTTTCATCATTTTCATATTTTTTATCATCTATTTGATCTAAAATAGATTCTGGAAGTCGTATATTATGTGGTTCCTCTCTATCTCCAGCCATTATATATTTCCAGTTGGTATCTATACTTAGTTGCAAAACTATATAGAATACTCATCTGATGAGAAGACCGGTATCAAGTGATATCCGAGGGTTCATCACGAGAAATGGTCGGATCTCAAAAAGTTTTAGATTGTCATATTCTTTAAACAGGCAAAAGACAAAGAAACACTAATAATATTTATAATAATGTCATCAATGAAATGGTTTAAGTTGGACTTTGGGAAGATCAACTTGAAGGTGTTGGGAGATATATTTGTGCTTGCTGGAGCTGGGCTTTCGGTGTATTATCTTATGAATCATATACTAAATGATGTAGAAGTAGGTGGTCGAAATAAAGATCTGGAAAAGAAAGGTAAAGGTATTTTAAAGAAGTTACAGAATGATAATCCTGAATTGAAAAGTGTTAGTTTCAATCAGTATGAGAAATCGTTGTTGAATTCGTTAGTGACCCCAGAAGAGTTAAGTGTAACATTTGAAGATATTGGCGGGTTGGAAGATATAGTCGATGAGTTAAGAGAGGCGGTGATTTTACCGTTAACTGAGCCTGAACTATTTGCAGCACATATGAACTTGATCCAACCCCCAAAGGGGGTTTTGTTTTATGGACCTCCAGGGTGTGGTAAAACCATGTTGGCTAAAGCTATTGCTAAGGAAAGTGGTGCGTTCTTCCTTTCAATTAGAATGTCGACTATTATGGATAAATGGTATGGTGAATCTAATAAGATTACCGATGCTGTTTTCTCATTGGCAAACAAATTACAACCGTGTATTATTTTTATCGATGAAATCGATTCTTTCTTAAGAGATCGTAGTTCACAAGATCATGAAGTTAGTGCCATGTTGAAGGCAGAGTTTATGACTTTGTGGGATGGATTACAGGCTAATGGTAGGATTATGGTGATGGGTGCCACAAATAGAAAAAACGATATTGATGAAGCGTTTTTAAGACGTTTACCTAAAACATTTGCCATTGGTAAACCCAATGCAGTACAGAGAAAGGCAATCTTAACCAAAATTCTTGCAGATGCCGAAGTAGATGAAGAAGAATTCGATTTGAATTACATTGTCGACCACACCCAAGGGTCCAGTGGGTCTGATTTACGTGAATTATGTCGTGAAGCTGCCATATTACCTGTACGTGAATATATTCGTGAGAATTATAATTATAAATCGGGTAAATTAGGTAGAGGCGAAAAGGAAGATTTACCAGTGAGACCATTAAAAACCACAGATTTTATTAAAACAGCCATCCCTTCATCATCTATAGATTAGTATAAGATATCATTGAGTAATTGTAAATAGATTTAACTTATAGAGTAATAAATGTAGTTCTAAATGTATCTAACCAGAATAGATCTCTTAACTTATAGAGTAATAAAACCTAGCTTATGTAATTACCCGGAAAGAAAAACACACTGCGAATTTAAAAAGATTTTCAGTCTAGAGAAAAATTATCTATACTAGATCTCTTCTTTAACCATTATGTATTGAATATACAAATCATACCAAATCTTTTGTAGATTTGGCCTCTTCGAAGATTGTTATACCTAGTCAATGGTATGATGATTCAAAGCGAGGCCTAAAATAACTTCTCACGGCTAATTTGGCTTTTATTCCTCAGTATTCTAGAGAGAACTACGCTAACGGAGTAGAACTGACAATGTTATTGTTAGGATAATTAGTTTGATACATCTTATCATTGTAGTACAAATCTACTTGTAGATTTCTATATAATTGGCTATTGTGGCAATGGCAAAATTAACTCCTGTAAACTCCTGCGCATTTAGCAATCTATACAATATATGAATTATATTGCTGCTTTCTATTAACATGCTAGGATTGAAAGGTATGAGAATACTACCGCTATCTAGAAGTTTTGCTAATAGTTACAGACTTCGGAGTACTCCAATTGCCTATCGACAATTCTCATTAACTAAGATAAACCGAGCTAATGATGTTTATGTAGATAAACAGCTTGCTCCAGAAAAGAATCAAGATGTTGGTTTCAACGAAATCAAATCAGATTCGAATCAAAATGAATCTGATGTTTCAGCTGAAACTACTGGGGTCATTGATACTAAAAGTCAGGAAATTTTATTATTCTATAATCACATCTACCCTGTGCCTTTATCAAAGTCTGCACTCAAGCAACGTTTACGTTGGATGCTAGCTCCGGTACAAGGAACTCAATCGGTTGAACAGTTGAAGGAAAAAGTTAAGACTATTTCATCGCCAATTCCCGATAGTTGTATTGAAGAGTTCATTCCTTTGAAAAGGGATAGTGGTGCATTTGTTAAATTCACAGTACCATGCGACCAAACCCCAGAAGAGTTTGTCGGCACTATTCAAAAGAATGTTCAGGCCACTGTTGATGCTAAAAATAAACAATGGTTTTACTATCTTTTGAGCTTTATTGGTAATTACAACCCTTCTGTCTACCCTGTCAAGGGTACTCCTTGGATTGAGGATTTGAAACGGTTCCCTTCAACGACTATCAAAGTAATGTTTGAAGGTAATCCCTTGACCGAAGAGGAGTTGTATCTCCTTTTTAGAAGGTATGGTATCATTGAAGATATTGTGCCCGGTACTGAATTTGCTAAAGTGGTTTTCAAGAAAGCAAGATCTGCTGTTAGTGCTAAGAATTGTATTACGGGTATTTCCCTTAATAAAGGTAAAACCATCTTACATATTCAGTACATTGCCGTCAGAAGAATTAACTACATTGCCGAATTCATTAATTCGCATCAGAAAATCGCCATCCCTATCATTATCGCATTGATTACTGCCACTGCTGTCTTGATCTTCGACCCTATTCGTGAATGGTTTGTCGAACAGAAAATCACCCAGAAATATTCCATCGAAAGCTACAAGAAGAATTCATTTTTCCAGATGTTGATCTTACCTTTCGAAACGGTGAAGAACTGGTTATGGACGAGTTATGATTATGTCGATGACTTTGTAAGGCACGATCAAAGTGTCATCGATGACGATGACGTTCCACAAGTATTTGATGCCGACATGGTCTGGAGTGATAGGTACGAAAAGGGGAAGGAACTAAAATTATGGATATATGAAAATGTCGGTACTTTCATTGTTGTTAGAGGGCCAAAGGGAAGTGGTAAAAATGACTTTGTCATGGAAAATGTTTTGAAATCAGATGAAAAGTTGAATTCAAAGATCTTACACATTGATTGTGAAGAAATCAACAAGGCCAGGTCAACCAACTCATTGTTGAAGAAAACAGCTAAACAAATAGGATATATCCCATTATTCACCTGGACTAATTCAGTCACCCAGTTTGTTGATTTAGCGGTGCAAGGTATTTCGGGACAAAAGTCCGGATTAAGTGAAACCAAGGAAACCCAATTCAAAAACATGCTTCAAACAGCAACCCAAGCGGTTAGAAATATCACCTGGAATGAGTATGAGGAATATTCCCAATTCATGGCCAGGAAAATGTATAAAGCTGCCGACGATGAGAAAGTAGAAATCTTGAAATATGATGCATTCTTGCAACAACATCCTGAAATTAAACCAATCATTGTAATTGATAAATTTGCCAGAACCAGGAAAGGCGATGAAAATGAATTTGTTAACCCAACCATAGCTGAATGGGCTTCCAATTTGATCCAGAATAATCTTGCCCATGTAATATATATTACCAGTGATGTTGGCAGTGTATCGTTATTGAATGAAGCGTTACCGAATCAAGTTTTCAAGCATATTTCATTATCTGATGCTAGTCCAAGCACGGCAAAACAATACTTGCAAAGTCAATTAAAATTGGAAAACACCAATTCCCTTGCTGATTGCTTGGACCCATTGGGCGGTCGTATGACTGATTTGCAAGCTTTTATCAGACGAGTGAAATCTGGCGATGAACCCCATGAAGCTTTACAAGAGTTGGTGAATCAAGCTGCCGAACAAATCACGACATTCTTCCTAAATTCTGTGAATAACGATTGGAATTCTGCCCAGGTTTGGTATATTATGAAATTATTAAGTAAATGTGAAACTATTGATTTCCAAGAATTATTGAAAAATTCATTATTTGCCCGAGATCATAAAACATTGAGTACTTTGGAGACATTAGAAAAACACGATCTTGTTGCATTACATCGAAACAAGGGTGCTTTAGATCAAATTTCAATGGGTAGACCATTATTCCATTCTGCGTTCCAAACTTTAATCAATGATAAGCGAATTTTCAAAATGTACGAGATTGATTATTTAAGTAAATTGATTTCCATTGAAAATGAAAAAATTAAAAAACTAGAAGACGAGATCAAGAATATTTATCCTGTCAGATTGAATGATCGTGTTCAATATTTAAGTCAAAAGATTGAAACTAGTAATGGCAAGATTGTTAAGTACGAAGGTCAAGTTCAAATGGTTTTGAATACTTGAAATTATAGTTGTATTTGGGGGATGAAATGTATATAAACGATTGTATTTAGTCAATATAAGTATTGAAAAAAAAGACCCGAATAGAACTAGCTAACTCGTTTTAGGAAAAATGTCTGATCTCGCTTGTTTCTACTGAGTGGTGAATGGGATTGGTCTCGGTTATAGCGCTGTACATTAATTCCGTGCGCGTCAAAGTTTTTCAAAAGAAACTACCGAGCTAGGTGATGCCTTTGGTATCAAATAGACAATATGGAAAGGGTCATTGCTGATACAGCTAAAACAATAGATTCATACTACATAATTTGATTCAGTCTTGATGCCGGCATTCTCATACTCTCTGTTTTGGTATTCGTAGTAATATATTTCTGTTTCGGCTTCTTGATCTCGGCTTATCATGTTCTGCAATTCCTGCATTTAACGACGCACAATCTTTAAAAGTCATGAGATGGATATGATATAAATACGAGACAAGCACTTTTAATTCAACCACTAATGGTGTTTTATATCAGGTCTTATGTTGACAACTACTTTCCAGCTAACCCAATACAGTTCAAACTGGAGCATGGGTTTATTTCATTTCAAGATCTAGTGCAGAGCATTCCTAAATTAAGTAAGACTTATTCTTACATGATTAATCCATTATTAGGTTATGGACACACACAAACTGCTTATACTGGATTAAGCAAATTTGAAAATATCGATAAGATTTATTACAAACGAGTAATTTTACCTATTGAAGATATCAAATATAAAGTAGAACTGGAGGAATTGAATTATGATTGTTGGAAAGGTACTTCAACTATAGCGTTAGATTATGTCGTACCACCATATGAAGAAAATGATGATCATTTCTCGTACGCTCCAAAACTGCAAGTCAAACCTTTACCACCAAGAACTGAATATTTGCAGCCAGAAAAAGAATTGGAAATGTTGCAAAATGATAAGCCTTTGATTATTGCATTACATGGTTTATCGGGAGGAAGTTACGAGAGTTATATACGTGCTTTTCTTACTGAAATAGGCGAAAACCACCAATACGACGCTATGGTCCTCAATGCTCGTGGTTGTGCCAACCATACACTCACCTCTCCCCAGTTATTCAATGGATTATGGACTAATGATTTAAGATATCTCATCAATGAACATGTGTCGAAAAAATGGCCCGATAAGAAGGTATTCTTGATAGGGTTTTCCCTCGGTGGTGCTATATTGGCCAACTATCTTGGTCAAGAGCATACTAATGTGTATTCTAATATTAAAGGGGCTGCCATCATGGGTACTCCTTGGGATTTCCCTGACTCTTCTGTTCAATTAAGAACATCTCTTATTGGACATAATATTTACTCTCCAGTGATGGGAGGTAACTTGTTGAATTTATTGAATGACAATTATCAACAATTATCCAAAAATACCCTTGTCTCCAATTATCAAAAAAATCCTGAAAAATATAATATCAAATATTTAAAAGATTTTGATATGGAGTTTACTTCGAAGTTGTTTGGTTTCAACAATGCCGATGAGTATTATAGAAAAGCATCACCAAATCAAAGATTGTTGAAAGTTAGAGTACCGACCTTAATTGTAAGTTCGTTGGATGATCCAATTACTGGCTCAAGATGTATTCCATACAATGAAGTCAAACTTAATCCATACGTTGCAATTGTTACCACCACAATTGGGGGTCATTTAGGATGGTTTGATTTGAAAGGAAAAAGATGGTATCCCGAACCGGTAGCCGATTTATTCGACGAATTGAAAGAATGGGAAGTTGAGAAATTAAGTGAAGATGAAATCGCCCCTCCTCCTGATTTAAGTGACGTTTGGAAATTTGATAGATTGGTATCAAGAGATTTGAGTGGTTGCGATTTCAATGATGAAGCAAAGTAAGTAAAATTCTTTATTCATAGCAATTAATGTTATTTATCAATGTACATAGCAGAATTTAATATATTTATCTACATGAAAATCGGACGTAACTCTTAATTTTGATACTATTGGCAAAACTTCAATTCATTAAACTACTGATCTCGAAGATAGATGTTTGTGATTGTTCCCCTCCTAATAAAATATTGTGTCGTATATTAATAAAATCTTTAAATGACTTTTAACACCCAACGGAGTTGATTCGGAACTAAGGTTGTCTAACAAAAGTTACTTCAAATTACATTATCTATCCTTTGGAACTATCTACATAATTAGTACATCACTTTGAATAATTAGTTCCATTCCGTCACCATATTGTTTATTTCTCAATCGATATTTAAACAATTCGCACCCCTGAATATATAGTTGATAATCAACATGGCTGATTCAAAAACACTACCAACGAAGGAAGAAGTGGCTAACCATAAATGGATCAACAAGGTGAGAGTATTACCCACCAATCCTAAGGTTAATGATTTCTTAAAACCAGAATATATAGATACTAATTTGAATAATTCCCGGAAATTGATGCACAACGTCTCGGATTTAACTAATAGTTCCGATAAATTGGTAGATGATGTCGAACTTTTGAATGATTCATTCTCCAAGTTGAAACAAGTTGAAAAAGAATTGGATTGGTTGGGTTGAATATAACATTTTAATCGAAGTGACTTGTATATTTAACTCAATCTGGATTTACAAATATCTATATCGACAAGAGTTAGTTTGGTTTTATATGTTTCGATTTTGAATTGACTTCAAAGTTAAATTATAACAAAACAGGTCTATATTCTACTGAGATATTCGTTTACAAGTCAGCATCGTTAGGTTTGGTTTTCCAATATATCTCAACTTTGATGCTATTGGCTCTAATATTACATGGAAACTATTCTAGATTCTCCTCAGCTCTTCTTGTCTACATGTCAGCATCGCTGGGATTAGGAGTAGCCTCGCTCGATTGGTAGTTTGCTATCGTGAGGTGTATCGATTCACCCAATCATAACCGTTTGTATATTGAATGTCTAAAAAGAAATAAATGTCAATCTATAAAATCTATTGAACCATGATCATGGCTTCCCGTCCTCTTGGACTTCATCGTCCTCTTCCTGGTCCTCTTCTTCATCTTCATCGTCGGTAATGATAAATTCATTCAAGGCAATATTATCATACTTGATTTCGTTATTTTCCAAATCATCCTGATTTGATTCGCCAGGAGATTTGAATTTCAAAACTACAAACGCACAAGATATGATAATAATGATTCCGAGCCAACTTAAAACCCCGGGAAAATGATTCCAGATAACCACATCCCAGAATAATGCAAATATCATGTTAGAATAACTCATCAAGCTCGCTTTCCCAGCAGTAACTCGTTGTATTCCACTAGTTAAACAACATTGCATAATGAATCCCGACAATCCAATTAACAAGAATAAAAACACTTGATAATTTGAGTTCGGTAACACAAATTTATATGATGGAACAACGGCAATGACAATACATGATATAACACAAGTGGTTATTGCAAAATAACTCACTGATAATAGCGGATGAACCGCTTTCCCCATTTTTCTAATAATTATATAGACTGCAGAAGCCCCACATACTCCAATTAACCCCACTCCAATACCTAATAATCGCAATTTAGTAGATGAACTTTCAACAGAATGATTTTGGGCTACATGATCACCAAATATAAATGACGGTTTTGCTATTAACAATACACCGGCAAAAGATACAAGCGAACACAAACCTTGTAAAAAAGAGTATCGTTCACCCAAGATGGCCCATGCTAGCAATCCCGTGATCATGGGGACCAAAAACGTAATGGCAACTGCATCGGAGAGGGATAAATACTGTAAAGAATAATATAATCCACACACTCCAAAAAACCCGAAGAGTCCTCTCATTATTAGCAATTTCCTAGATTCTACAGGACCAAATGGAGCATTGGGCACCGATTTCGTTAGCAACATGTATATCAAACAGCATGTGTAAGTAATAAACATTCGAGCAAACAAAATTTGGAAAGGGTTTATGGGGAACTTCATCGACTCATCCGTTTCCAAAAGCTTGCATGTAGTAACCATAATAGAATTGAAGAATTGAGCTGCAATTAACAAGGATATCCCCGTGTTTGGAGCAATGTAAGGTTGATATATTCGATCGTTGGCATAATTATAAACTCGATTGATTCTTGTTTCCTGGTTCAAATCTGATCCAAACTCATTTAGAAAGGGATCGTACGTAGACATGAGAAGTGAATATCAAATTCAGGGTATAAATGATAGCAAAATGAAGTATAGCTCAAGCTATTTGAGAAAGAATGAATATATCAAATTATTGCCTAAGCCTATTTGCTATGAGGCATTGATTTTTTTTTTTACCAATTAAAGATTCCAGAGATAAAAGATAACCGATAGAGAAAAGGGGATACTTATCGGTTACTACTATTATAGATCTACGTTGGTTCATCTATGTTATCATCTACGTTATCTTCGACGTTTCTGGCCCATTACATTTTATGCACCTAATCAAATCTTTTGGGCTGCTTTGTAAGCAATTTTGGTTTCCCGAACCTAAGGGGTTATAGGGGTTATCATTGAAACCACAATGATTCCAATGGCAGGGGCTAGTAGAATGTTTAGTTGCTTATTCATGTAGTTACTGGAGTGATGTAATATCTTTTTTTTTCCCAATAATTAGGGTGAATTTCTAAGCCCTTTGCCGTGGGGGCAAAAAGCCATGATATTTGACCACAAAGTTCCACATGGTAAACTTTTGAAGGGTCTAGCTCATAGATTATGATATATCAGAAACATCCAGTTAAAAGTAAAGTAATTTGATAATGTGAGATAGTAGATTAAAACCTCAAAAGTAAGCAATTAAGTCGTTTGGCTTGAGTGAGTTGTAGTTGTTTAAATGATAACTTGAAGGCACGTTACTTTGCGTACCAGTACTAGCATAGGTACGGTACCAATGAACTAATGGGCATGGATGGTTTCCGATCTGTATTATTGTAACGGTGACATTTGATTAACAGTTATAGAATTATATTTTTTCTATTTTGATTACATAAATAGCTATGGAACTAATTACGTTTGCATTTATTTAACCCTATTCTGGAGACTTGAAAGCTTTCTTCTAGGCATTGCTTAGTTTTGGTTCAACATATTTGCAAAATGTTGCAAAATTTCGGTTAAATTCCAGCGACGTCAAAATTTTAAAATACATTGTGAGAGACTTCCCAAAAGACAATGGAACCAATAATATTACGTTATAAACCATAGTACTTGCATATCTAGTGATTAATATGTCTATGTCTATGCTGAATTCTACATTCTAAATAATGTCGTAGACAATGTCGTTTCATCGTGTTAACTGCAGGAACAACTTTGAAAATGTCTACCACTTAGTTAGTCATATTGCAACTCAAACTGATAGTATATCAAATTCTTACTGATGGTGTCCATTACTGCTGACGAAATCAATATACCGATACCCCAATATCCATCTTTCAAGTTACGTTCGTCATTGATCGATAAAGATCCAGTAATTTGGGTGCATTTACTAGAAAGCTATATCAAACTATTTCAATTTTTGATTGATCCCAAAGGTTTGAAATTGTCGGTGAAATCGTTACAGGACTTGCAAACTTTCTTGAAAGTTTACTTATCTGAAACTAGTAAAGAATCGACGCAAATTTTCTCTTTGGGAGCAATCAATCCTGATATAACCAAGAATACTGAAATTTTACGAAATTATGTTTTCCAATTTATAAAATTATCTTCTATAGTCAAGTGTGGTTTACTGGGTGAATCGATTTGGGATTTTGTAACCATATATATCACATCAAACTTTTCAATCATGAGACAATTAATTGATGGGACTTTTAATTCTAAATTAAATGAAAAAAAATCTGGTGGTATAAGTTCAATAAATTTGATACAGAATCATCTACAATTCAAAATTATCAATCTGGATTTCAAAGATAACGACTTGATAGCACTATCAAATCTATTAGGTCAACAAATTGCGGTTTCTAAACAAACTAAAATCTCCATCTCCAATAACTCCCAACCGCAACAATCGTTTGAAAAAGTGAAACCAAACAAAGCCAGCAATTTTGCTGCCAAATTTGTTAATAAAACTTGGATTGAAATGTTGGAAAAGTTATATGCCAAGGGGAAATCAGTCCATGTTGCAATTTTACAAAAAATTATGATTATATCTTTGGTTTCTTTAACTGCCACTTTATTGAAAAGTTTAACTGAACAATTATCTGTTAACAATGTTACAAGCTTGAAACAGTATCAACTATTTGGAACAATATTGATCTCGGATTCTTTTGCCGAATTAATGCCAAATTTGGACGATAAATTACCCTGGTTGGAATCATTTACTGTTGCCCCCACCGTGAGCGAGGAGAATATTGTAACAATACAAGAGTTGTTCCCCCAAGTTTCTGTTCAACGAGCTCGTCAATTGTTACAAGATTACGATGATAATGTCGAATCATTGACTAATGAATTATTTGAAAATCCCGATTTACTACAAGATTTACCCGAAAAAGTACAACCAACCAAACAGATTACCACCACGAAAAGATCAATATATGATGGTGATAAGATATCCAATAATGACTTTTCAGAAACGAAAGTTATTTTGGGCAAACAACGACAAAGAAAAGCATCGATTGCAAGTGAAGATTTGAAGAATAAAGCACTTACCGCAGCTTTGAAACTATTATACGAAGGCGATGAAGATGAACCTGATGATACATATGATGATCAAGAAGAAACCACGGGTGATGCATTGGGTAACGATAACAGAAAGAAACGACCCGAAAAGCCTAAATCTGAAATAATGCATCCTGAAACAGATCCCAAAGAAACTTACTTATTCACATTTATTAGAAACAATAAAGTCGACTGCTTAGAAAAATCAGGTAGGAAAACTAAGGAACGGAAAGAAATCCAAGATTATACTGGGTGGTCGCATGAGCAAATTGAAGGGTGGTATAGAATGTTATTGAAATCACCAAGAAGATTCAAGATTTTGGAAGAGAATTATTTCTATAGTAGACAGAACAAGAAACAGGTCAAATCACCCGAACCCGAGCCTGAATTTGAAGATGAGACCCCGATTCCAACTGATCCTACTAAAAAAATCCTAGAACCATCATATGTAAAGCGAAATCCAAGAGCCAAAAACAAGTCTGGGAATCGTAATACTAAAAAGAAACCAACTACATAACTTATATACTTTATAGATATGCATTAGAGGATTTAAATAATGTCGTCATTTTAAATAATGTCGTTTTGTATTGAGACTTTTAATGTCGTCAAAAGTTAGATCAAGCTTCAGGTACATTGGAAGATCTTCAGTAGTAGAATCGACAATCATGATTGCAGCATTGTTTATATTCAATGCTAAAGGTGATGTGTTGATATCTAAGATGTATAGAGAAGGAGTGAAGAGCAATATTTCCGACGTTTTTCGTATTCAAGTTATCAATTCAAGAACAGTTAAAGAAATCAGGTCTCCCATTTTGACTTTGGGGTCAACATCATTTATATATAGACGGTTGGAATCATTATGGATTTGTGCTGTTACAAGATCAAACCAAGATTGTACGACCATCCTCGAGTTTTTGAATAAATTTGAACCGCTTTTGAAAGTTATTTTAGGTGACGGTCAACCGTTGAAACAATTGACTGAAGAAAAGATTATCAACAATTTTATTGTGATCTATGAACTATTAGATGAAGTGATTGAATTTGGGTATCCTATTAATTTGGAGTTGACATATTTGAAAAACCATTTAACGACATTACCTGGAAAAGACAATTTATTCAAACTTCCAACCACTCTAAAAACAAGTAGAAGCATACTAAGTGGTTCCAACATAAATGGGACCAACAACAATAACAAAGGATCTACTCCATCCTCCGTTTCCTGGAGAAATGAAGGTATTAAATACCGACGAAATGAAATCTTTTTGAATGTTCATGAAAAAGTCAATGTATTAATGAATTACAATTCAGAAGTGTTGAGAGCATATGTCGATGGTG
The DNA here is from genome assembly GCA_030557765.1 of Suzukiozyma candida. NCBI lineage: Eukaryota > Fungi > Ascomycota > Pichiomycetes > Serinales > Debaryomycetaceae > Suzukiozyma > Suzukiozyma candida. The sequence continues at coordinate 13,819 of JANIVU010000052.1, forward strand.
CTATCAATATGAAAACACACTTATCGGGGATGCCTGAATGTAGATTTGGGTTCACGGATAATTGTGAATTGCTAGGTTCCAATAAACGAAATAGTGAATCTTATCCTGGTGACGTGATTATTGAAGATACAAAATTTCATCAGTGTGTTCAATTACCTAGATTCGACTCTTTGGGTGACATTCAGTTCGTACCCCCTGATGGTGAATTTCAATTAATGTCGTATCGTTCTACACTGAATATAACTTTACCATTTAAGATATACCCCCAAATTGAAATTACTAATCTGAAAATCGTGTATAATATTACGGTTAAAGCTCAGTTTCATCTGAAATTGCCTGCTACCAATGTGCAAATTAAAATACCTACCCCCAAGGGGGTTATAGATAACAGTTCAATATGTTCTGGCGGGAAATGCAAATTTCACCCGGAAGAGAATATGTTTATTTGGAAATTTAATAAATTTTTGGGTGAACAAGAATATAATCTCACCAGTGAGGTTGAACTTTCACAAAATTTGAATTCACCCTCTACATTAAATTGGACCAAGCCACCAATTAAATTAGAATTCAACCTTGAAATGTTTAATTCTTCCGGTTTAACAGTTAAATTCTTGAAAGTAATGGAGAAATCGGGTTATCGTACTGTTAAATGGGTGAAATATGAAACGAAATCTGGATCTTATGAATTCCGTTATTAAAAGTGTATATATTATAGATGTTTATATCTTCTGGTTATGCATGTGGTATTTCCGGCGCTACCAAATTTTGAGATGATGCATCTTGAAATTTATCTTGATGTATATAAACCCACGTTCAACCATCGAAATATGAGAGATACTGTAGTTCTAGGTGGGTCCTCGAATCCATTTTTAACAAAAGCTATATGTCGTCATTTGACACTTGAAGAAGGAGCATTAACTTCGAAAAAATTCTCAAATGGAGAAACATCGATTGAAATTCAAGATTCTGTTAGAGGTAAGGATGTTTTCATAGTACAAAGTGGATGTGGTGATATAAACGATGTACTCATGGAGCTATTGATTATGATTGCTGCTTGTAAAACTGCCAGTGCTAGAAGGGTTACTGCGGTTTTACCATTATTTCCATATTCCAGACAACCAGACATTCCTCACTTGGCTTCATTAACCGGAGCTCCATCTTTGAGTACTAAAAAAGATAACTATACCTATGAAAGTGCTCCAGGGACTCCAAGACCGTTATCGAGAAATGAGGTACCAAAATTGAATTTGGTTACTCCCGACAAGAAGTCTGCGCTCTCAACTGTTGTTGTTAATTCTCCACAACCCTTCAAACCAGCATCGGTGTTAACCAGTAGTGCTTCGAACCAAATTGCCCAAGTTGATTCATATGGTAAAACCGAATCTGGCTACAAGCAATGGATAGCCCAGAATGGGACTTTAATTGCTAATTTGTTAACCTGTAGTGGTGCCGATAGAATAATAACTATGGATTTACATGATCCCCAATTCCAAGGATATTTTGACATATCGGTAGACAATTTATACTCACGTCCGTTATTAAAGCATTACATTATGGATTTCATCCCTTCATATCAAGATTGTGTGATTGTCTCACCCGATTCAGGTGGGGCAAAAAGAGCCACTTCAATTGCCGATGCTTTAGGATGTCCGTTTGCTTTAATTCATAAGGAAAGACGTGTAAAGAAAGAAGTTGCGTGTCATGAAAGTCCCGCCAGACCCCAAGGGAATCAATTCATGGCCACCAGTATGTTGGTGGGAGATGTCAGAGGTAAAGTATGTGTTTTGATAGATGATTTAGTCGATACATCATATACGATTACTCGTGCTGCCAAATTATTGAAAGATGAGGGTGCAAAATATGTGTACGCATTGGTCACCCATGGTGTATTCAGTGGAGATGCCATAAATCGTTTAAACAAATCTAGCATTGATAAGATTATCACTACCAACTCAGTACCTCAACATCAAAATGTCGAGATATTGGGTAAAGATAAATTAGAGGTATTGGATGTTTCGAGAATATTAGCTGAAGCTATTAGAAGAATTCATAATGGTGAGTCTGTTAGTATGTTATTTGATCATGGATGGTAGTACTTATATATATAATTAATCTGATAAATGTACACTATTTTTAAACCCGTTTAACTTCCTTTAAGTACGAGTAAATCCGATGATATCTTGCCATCGCCAAGTCCAGTTATTAAAGGGTTAAACCACATGACACAAGGTGAGACCTAAAGAAAAGCGACAAAGGACTCAGTAGAAAGAAGTGGGCTGTGATCAGGTTATCAATAGAGGATATGAGTTATTCAATGAGTGGGCTGATCAATTGTCCGAAAAGAAATATTGAAAAATAATTTTCAAATCTGGGGAAAATTCTGATTGAAAAATATTTCTAATGGTTCCGAAGTGGGGGTTCCTACTAAATCGATTGTTTTGAGATATTTTTCTATGACTTGGAAATGTTTGCCACGGTTCCTGTTTCCATAAATAAATTCATATATTGAAATAGCTCCACAATTTCATTTAGCCACGTTGTATATTTTCAATTGTTTGGCAATCAGTGGTTACAAAAATGTTACTGGAAACGACGGGAAGAACAAATTTAGTAGCCATAACAATGACACTAAACTTCTTCATTAAAATTTGAAATATTGAATTAGGAGAGGTTTTCTCGAAAAGTCCGGGGTGACTTGAAGCGAAGCGAAAATGACCGTTTTTTATTGACTCCTAAAAGAATGTTACAACGAAGATTAAAAATGAAGCGAATACAGAGAATTGAACAGAATTGAGTATGGTTATACGTCCAGCGTTTACTATCCAAGACTATGTGTGTCAATGTTGTTCTCAATATATTCAAATTCATGGCAAACAAAAAAAAAAAAATGCCACATCTGAAGTTTTGCCTAACAAGTATATTTTCATTTGAGGTTTGGCGCCACAAATGGTGTATAATTACGAAAGCTAACGTAAAATTGCATTTACAGCAACGGCCATCTACGGAAAAGATATAGGGTCAATGTTGATTCTAGATCGTTGTAAATAATCTTAATTGTACACCAAAGAGCAAAATCAAAAAAATATCAAGAGT
>JANIVU010000053.1:0-16817 GCA_030557765.1 Suzukiozyma candida
GATCGGCAATGACCGAATCCAATAAATTCAAATTAGCATCAGAGGCATCAGCATTGATTTTTGTCAAGATTGAGTTGAATTGATCAACCCATTCTTGAGAAATCTTTAACAAGTTCTGTTCGAAAACTTCAGGTTTGGCAGTTTCCTTACCATAGATACACTTTGGTGAAATATCAGATTCAACGGGCCCATAGGTCAATGGGGGATTGACCAATTTCGCCATGTCGATCGATGGCTTACCATTGGAAACATATTTGGTTGATTGAGTTGAAATATCGCCTACTAGCTTTTCAGCTACTGCAACAGAAGGTGCAACCATCATATAATGTGGTGATTATTTCTGGGTGATAATTCTGTAAATCAATATATATCGTTGGGTTTATATACCTTTTTTATGTGTGGGGTCAAAAGTGATCCAGTGGGTGGCTTTTGTGGGTGGGGGATCAGAACTCTAGGAAACTTTAGCTCTTTGAATATAACATGAAACCTCACTTAAGAGTTAAACCCTCAGAGTTAGTAGTACAGATTGTCACCTATTATCATTTTAGCGCTTCAACTATTGGCCTGTCTTCTGTTCTAATGACTATCTCTTGGTTTCCCATTGAAAGTGGCGAAATTCTCGGGCAATCCGCTCCAACATTATTGACATTATTAATCACCAGTTATCGGAATGAAGATTTTCCGAGCTCAACTCTAAAGAAAAAAAATTACTCTTAGTTGTCCCAATGTGGTAATCCTTCCACTAGCGAAAGTGCTTGGTATCGTGTAATATGCTATCTTCCCGAGCAACAGACCTACTGCAATCTGTAGGTAGGGTTACGGAATAACCAATAGAATTAAACCCCGATTCAACCGGTTTCATTGTTCCCAATCATGAATTGGAGGTTAGTTCGCTCCAGAAAGAACGACCATAGTTTTTCTGCAAGGGTTAAAGATGGTGTAAATATTATAAATATTATATAGGTAATTACATGGCGAAATTTACATCCCTATTAAACAGTAAAACATTAAATTGGACAAATAATTCAAGAATATTCCTGAAGAAGGTTATTCATCAACCTTTACCTTTTCCTGTTGACTGATAATCAATTACTAAAACCACCACATCAAATGTAGATAATATGATATATATATATATTTCCCCAGGCATGTAAATTTAATCTTTACATAATTACATAAGTAGCTGAAGATGAGTCTCCGATGGTTACTATTGTCAAACAATAGAACTAAATTATCACACAAATATTACACACTTTGTTATCTCTAATATTACACAAACATTTATATTTTATTCGTATATTCTAATCATAAACAGTTTTCATCAAAGCGAACAATCAAAAACAATCAAAAACAATCAATAATTAATAAATAAATGGCTAAAAGTGAATGACATTATCAAAATGTCTAAGTAAATCCTCTTTCTTGAGCAATAATCTTAAGTGCCAAACGTTTGGAAAAGTATCTAGACATGGCTAAGTTACCACCCATGTACCAGAAGTTTGGATGTCCAGAATCTCTCCACATTGTCTTGAACTCACCTTCTTCATCTAATCCCCAGACAGGATTCAATCTATCAGCGACGTTACTTCCGAAAATTCTTCTGGCAGTTTCTTTCATGTTAGAATAACCAGTAGCTAACACGACAATTGCCAAGTTGTCAATAGTTGAGCCATCTGCAAAGACGACTCCATCTTCAGTGAATCTCTGGATTTCAGTACCTTGTTTGATAGCAATCTTTTTATCGGCAATCAATTTACTAGCACCAACATCGATATAGTAACCACCACCTCTTCTGAAATACTTACCGAACAAACCGGTACCTCCGTAACCAGAATCCATCTTGAAACCAACATTAGTAACAGAATCATGAAGATCCTTTTCAATTTCACAAGTTTCTCTATATTGTTGTTGCATAAGTAAATTCAATACATTAATTGGGAAAGATTGCAAAAAGATATCGGCAGTTTCGACTTTTGGACCACCTTCCTCGTATAACCCCCTGGTAGTAATTCTTAAACCCATTTCGGAGTTAATAATACAAGTGGATGACCTTTGAACAATGGTTGCTTTTGCACCTTGTTCATGAAAATCTTGGGCAATATCATGGCCTGAATTACAACTACCAACAACAATAGCATTTTGACCTTCGAATGCTTTCCCGGTGGTATGTTGAGAAGAGTGGACAATTTTTCCTTTAAAGTTTTCTTGACCTTCGAATTTAGGAATGTTTGGTTCACCCGAATGGCCAGTAGACATAACAACATGATTTGGGCTCAATGTAACGGTTTCGCCAGTTTGATTATCTTTGATGGTTACAGTCCAATTGCCTTTGGCATCATTGAATTCGGCACCAACTACGGTCTTATCATTCCAGTATGATAATTCCATTGATTTGGCATATTGATCGAACCAGTCACCCAATTTATCCTTTGGAGTGAAAATGGGCCAAGTATCGGGGAAATTGATATAGGATAAATGGTCGTACCAGACGGGATCATGCAAAACTAAGAATTTATAACGCAATCTCCAGTTATCCCCGATATTCTTATTTTTCTCAATGATCAAACTGTTGATACCCATGACTTTCAATCTGGCGGCGGTATTCAAACCACCTTGTCCACCACCCACAATCAAGACTGTTGGTTGTTTTTCACCACCCCAATTGAAATCATTTTGTCTTCTGTCGGCCCACGAGGTTCTGCCGGTGTGTTGACCATGGTTGACACCCTCTGGTCTCAAATTAGCCATTTTCTCTTCGTTACCTTTGATGTTGTCCAAAGCCGTATAAATAGCGAAGGCCTTCAAACCAGCAGGAGCATCTTTGGAGTCTACGGCAATGAGTCTCAAGACCCCTTTACCAACCCCAAACTCGTTTTCAAAGTCGAAAACAAATTGTAACCATTCGATTGGTGGAACACCATCTTTAGCAGGATGAACAGTCTGCACAGAAATAGAATTTTCGTATCTATGATCGGCCTTTTTATCAATTTTAACCAGTTTGATTTTAAATTTTGCCGACTGGTCTTTCAAGGCCTGTTTGATCTTGACCAAGCCATGGAACTGATGGAAGTCCCATGTCAAAGCTAAATGATCCTTCCAGGACGCGTGATCGGCAATGACCGAATCCAATAAATTCAAATTAGCATCAGAGGCATCAGCATTAATCTTGGTCAAGATTGAATTGAATTGATCAATCCATTCTTGAGAGATTTTTAACAAGTTCTGTTCGAAAACTTCTGGTTTGGCAATCTCCTGACCATAGATATACTTTGGTGGAATATCAGATTCAATTGGACCATAGGTTAATGGGGGATTGACTTGTTCTGCCATATCGATCGATGGCTTACCATTGGAAACAGATTTAGTTGGTTGAGTTGAAATATCGGCGGCTGGCATTTCAGCTACTGTAGTAGAAGGTGCAACCATCATATTTTGTTGTGATTGTTGCTTGATTTCTGTAGATCACTATCTTTCACTAGGTTTATATAGCATTTTTATTTGTGGGGTCAAGTGCGATCTAGTGGGCGGCTTCTGTGGGGGATCAAAACCCATATGGACTTTAGCTCTGGCGCTAAACTTCGAAGGTAAAGTTAAACCTCACCAAAAAGTTAAAACCTCGGAGTGAATTGTACAGAATACTTCCCGGGATACCATTTCACCTAGTTTCATTTCGCTCTAAACAATAGAATCTCCTGCTATGTTCTAAAGGCCTTGTCTTGGTTGCTCATTGGATGATTTTTTAAATTTTCGGGTGTGTGCTACCATCTACACTCTGAATTTATGAAGCATTATCTGACATTATTAAACACAAATATCGGAGTAGTATCTTCTCCGAGCTGTACACTAAGAAGCTTAACGTTTATACATTACTACGTAATTTTGTAATCAGATAAAGTCCGCAGTGCATTTGCTGTATCAGTTCAACTCCGCATACTACACCTCACTTACCTCACTCGTAAAACCTAAAAAATATTTGACACCCGGGTGAACTAAAATCCGTTCCTTCAATTTACATCCATTCTGTAATATACTCACCATTGTTCCAATTGGGCAAAAACCACCACTCTCGCAATTGCTTGGTATCCGGTGCCATATGCTATCTCCCCAACGAACAGATACGTAGGTGGGGCTATACAATGTCCATTAGAATTAAACGCCGATTCAAACTGGTTTCATTGTTCTCAGGAATTGGTCATTGCCGTGGACATATCAACATTTACAAATACCACTTGGCCAACAAATTTGCCGTAAATGTACAAACACCAATAGGTTCGAATCTTATTTTAGGCGACTACATAGGGTATTTCTGGGGATTAATGTCGCAGGGGGTGACGACAAATCTAATGGGGTTATTAACGACATATTAATATTCTCGTTTCCAAACTCCGAAAGCTTGAAACTCCGATATCTTTTATTACTAGTTTCATATTTACTTTGTTAGCGTCAGGCAACAACTCAATTACCATACTTGTCAATGTGGGTAAATTTGGAAGCAATTAACCGCCGTGATTGACAATTGTGGCTTGATAAACCCATAAGCAAGCACAAATTTTAGAATACCTCGAGGAATCTTTGTTCCCATAATACGTAGGATAAATCTTAGGGTTCCAGTGTAGCAATCTAGACCACTGGTTATTTTTGGGTATACTCTCGAGGTTAGTTTAATCATATTTATAATAGCTTGCAAAACAATTATCATCCGAATGTTTGGTTTTTGTTCTATAACCCGACAGACGTTATTTTTCGATATTTTTTCTCTTAATACACTGTAATTGTGCTTATAGTTCCATTTGAATCTAAAACCTCAAATATACAATGATCAAACCCGTACAATTTCGATTGACCCCAGATTTTAATCTTTTCCTCGGTTGAATTCATGGAGGGAGCGCTTGCTTGTTGGTTATCTTTAGGATAATTAATAATATCCAAATCATTATCGACAAATTCCGATTCCACTCTATTTAATATCACCGGAGACAATTTCTTGAGATAATCAGGTAAATTATCAAATGTCATTGACGAATTGAAATTCAATTTTGGTTCCGAATTATATATTTCCCAATTGCATCGGTTCCATTTCATAAAATTTAACGATTCGGTGATACCGCCATTATGGATAATAATTTTCTTGATGGTAGTTTTATTTTGCACTGAATTATTTTCATCATTCAAATCATACAAGATATCAAACCCGTACTTGAAATAATTATGGAATTTATATTGACTGATATCGTCATCATCATTTTTTATCGTCGCCTGTCGATGTATCAATAATCGTGAATCAAATTTATTGAAATAATTATCGGGTGGGCCCAAGATATTCAATGTTTGCTGTTGGGTAGTTTTGCCAATATACAATTTCTTGACGTCATCATCATATTTGAAATTGATCTTGATCTCTCCCAGCTCAAGATTGATCAATAATCTTTTAATTGGCTCGCGGTTATCACACAAATTGTAATCGCTATCTTTGAAATCATTCCATGAATCTCCTTTATATATAGCAATAGAGTCACAAATAATATCTTGATCTAAATTCAATAAATACGACAAGATGGCTTGTTTTTCCAATTTATAAACCTTGTCATACACTTCCTGGTTCAACTCAAACTTGAATGAGATCCCAGGATATGTTATTATATACACCTGATCGTACAAATCTCCGGGGTATGTTGGACCAAATATTTTATTATATATCCCTTTCAATGTGGGTCCAGTGTACACAAATGATTGTATTGATGACTGATCTGAATTTATACTATCGGAGGAAGACGCTGACGAATCTTTGGAGGCGAATTCATTCAAATTTATATCGTTATACACCAACTTTAACGGTTTTGATTTTGATCCATTCAAATGCATCAACTCAATCAACTTTAAAGCCTGATGGTGATGGTTCAGAAATGTTAACCTGATCCCAACGTCGATAATATCCACCATGATTGGCAATTTCAAGAAATCGCCCTGGGAATAATTGACTAGTAACTTGTAATTAAACTTCATCAACTGATTGGTGACCGAGTATAATGATTCTCCTAGCTTAATAAAGCTTCCCAATCCATCTCCTGGACTAATATTTGTTTCGTATAGCATTCTGTTGATAAATTGATAATTCTACAACCACCTTCCTTCCCTTATCCTTATCGCATAAAATGACATACTGTATACAACAACATGTGGTAGTTTTGCAGCTGCAGAATGACAACAACGATTGTAGACTAACTAGATCGGATTACATGGAGACTACCTTACTAATCATTGCTTAATTTCATTATATATACATGAATTGTTTACTGGCTCTATTTTAGTGTATTATTCCTTAAGATAATATGTCTCCTAATGATATTTTTGACCTTGATTCGAGCACCAATGGGATGTTATTAGGTTGGGCAACAGTTCCATTAGAATGACCATTTGGTATGGAATCTATCTCCATTGGTTGTTCTTGATTGTTTGAAATGTTTGTCGGTTGCAATATTTTATTAGTGACGTGATCATTTTCATCAATGATTCCATAATATTCTCCATCCAACGGTTTATTTAATACATCAATGAAATCTTCGTTGGGAGAGCTTTCTTTACTATCTTCATCATCTTCAAAATGATAGCATCTTTGACATATTTCTTTATCTGTTTCATTTGGATCATCCCACCATATTGGGGAGCTGGTTGTATTACAACGATTACAAATCAGTTGTGGTACGTCTAGTGTTTCATTTTCCGATAGTTTACCAACATTACTGATATTTTCCATATACTGTAATGACTTTAAATATGGTCCACTGAATTTAACGAGATTATTCTTGGAAATATCTTCCAAATATATCTGAATTAGAGGTTTGGACTCCTCCTTCTGATTGACTCGTTTACCCAATGTTTGCAAAGAATATATTGACAGTGTCGATGAATGATTGGAACAAAGTAATACTGGCTTGATTACCCCAGTTTTATCATCAATCTTAATTAATTTGGATTCATCATTATCGTCCAATTTAAATCCTAACGAATAATTCTCCGAATCTTGTGCACAAGTTATATGACTTATAAAATCACATTCGTCACATTTAATTAACGACCCATTGAATTTGTGACATATTTGACATTGTTTATCGAAATTATTAGAAAATACTCGCGAAACAGTTTCAATTCCAATTATTTTATTAATTAAATCAATTTTCTTATTCGCATAATCATCTTTGGTTAATTTCTTTGGCACATTGGTCACATATGGTCGAAACCCGATTAAGTTTGCACTGAATGCTGCACATATCAAATGACACCATCTACCAGTATCATATATTGGTTTCAAATAATTCGGTCTAGTATCATTTGAACCAATTTTATTTAATATTGGATTGGAAAATTTAGCAAAACATAATTGACAGCTATATTCTGGTGAATGTAACTGCTTCATTTCATTGACGCACACTTCGCACGACCATTCGGTTATTGGACGTGGCATTTTATCCGGAATGGATATACCTCCACACGAACCATGAACATTAACCCCACAAGTAGAACAAATTAACATATCGACCAATTTTGAATCCTTAATAAAACATACTGAACATGGTCGAGAGTCAATAGGAAATAGCAACTGTGGTTTATCTCCGACAATAATAGATGTATTATTGACAGGTGACATCGCGTTAGGATCAATGTAGCTATCATTCTTCAATTGATCTGCTAATGATTCTAAACTTGGTTGTTTCCTCTGCTTTTTGAGTGGGGGTTCTTTAGCTGTTCCATTATCTTCTGGTTTAACTTCTGGAGTGGATGTCTCCTGTTTGACCACCTTTTTCTTTGGTCCAGGCTTTGCCCTCACCTTGACTGGCGTTTCAGTTTTGACTTCAGTTTTGGCTTCGTCCTTGACAACCTTTGGTGCTTTACCATTTGCTTTAATGGCTCTTGGTTTTGCCGGAGCCCTTTTCACTTTAGGCTTTTCAATTTTAGGCTTTTCAATTTTAGGCTTTTCAACTTTCACCTCCTTAACCTTAGCTGTCTTTGGAACAGTCTCAGTCAACTTTTTAGTCTCCGCCACGGCAGCAGTCAATGGCTCAACCTCCATCTTAGGCTTAGGCTTTCTTCCAGGTTTCTTTGGTGGCTCTGGTGCTGGTTCTGGTATCACCATCACTTGTTGTAATGCTGGTGACCCATCTGGTAAAAGGTCGTAGGTGACCACACCACCTTTATTTGATGCTTCTTCCACAATTGCTTCTGCATCTTTCATCAATTCAGACTCTACTTTCTTCTTCCACCCTGTTACTTTAGTGGTCTTCTTTTCTACTTCGTCTGGACTTTCCCATTCAACGGCATATCGCCTCCATAACCTAGCACATCGAAAACACAATGCAAGTATACTGTCCAAATCCTTGCCATCGGCGGATTTCTCATGTGAGTTAGCGTCATGCCCTGTTATTCTAAACCATTTGACCGATCTATGAGTATCACAATGTTTACAAGTGAACATGCTCTTATGCTGAACAATCTTCTCGTCTTCATATGATGAATCGTCTTCTGGGTCAGCTAATTTATCTATTGCTGGTACATCTGCCAGTGTTTCTGCTTTCGCTTCATCCTTCACGACATTTTGTAGTTTCTTGTGTCGCCTTCCTTCGAAATTACCCCAAATCAACTTTCCATTCTTAGACTTCTTCCAAAGATAATAAAATCTAACAACCATGGCACTAGATTGAGATTTGACCAATTTTTGTACCGGATGAAGCTCACTGCCGTATTTTTTAACTCCATTCTCGAATCTCTTTACCTCTTCCTTATTGAACACCGGCTCTTTCAAAATCTTTTTGGTTACTTTCGATACTACTTCAAGTGCCTTATCGGGATTTCTATCATGTTTTATATATGTCAATAGTATGTAATCAACAAAATTTGGTGAATTGGCGGAGATGTTCAATTTTTCTGCAATTGGGTTACATTTATCTATGTACAAATCCAATTCAGAAAAGTTAGTTTGTTCATCATCTTCACTCGATTTCCACAACAAAGTGCTCGTTGCTCCTTCGCCGTCATCAACTCCCCTCTCTATGTATCCCTTTGGTCTTGGTTGCAACCATGAAGGATATTCTTTTGCTGGAATTTCGCTATACTCTTTCGGAACCTCCAACTTTTTCAAATCCTCGTCTGAACTCTTCTTCTTCTTTGGAACTCCCGGTTTCTTCTTCAAATTACCTTTTTCCAGGTCATAGTATACAATAGGATGGCCATTGCATTCAGGAATATTGGTTGCTTGATGCTTTGCACCCAATCGAGTCGATGCACGAGGATACGGGTTTCTATCATCTAAATCGACCCCATCCTCCAACCTCGAATGCATCCCCAAATACCGCATTGGCCATTCTTCCTTCAATCTCCGTTGCTGTAAACTCAACTTTGCATCGTTTTTCAAAAACTCTGCTGCCATAATTTCATAAGTCGGTAGAGGTTGAGATTCTTCATCTTCGACCTCACCTTCGGCTTCATCTTGTGACGAACTAGTAGACTGGTTGGCAGATGCGATGGAAAATGTATCGTCTTTAGTTGGCGAGCTCAATGCACTTATTTCTGTTGTAAGTTCTTTTTCGTTTGACGATTTATTGTCATGAGAAAGCATAACTATACGTTTGCTTTGATATACCAATTCCTGTTCCTTGGTACAAAGGGCACAGGCCCATGAGAACCCACGGCTTGGTTTTTTCAACAATGGTGGATCCAAACAGAACATGTGGTAGTATTTATGGCACACGACACAGTTGATTGTATCTTGCGGCGAATCGCACCATAGTTCACACTTCTCACAGTTTCTCGAGCTCGAGCCGAAACTGGATATCAATCCTTTAGTTCGTTGACTTTCCATAAAGATGAATTCGAACCGTTTGTTCAATGCCAACAAGAAACTTCTACTTTTGCTGCTGGCCGAGTCTCCGTATTGCAATAAATCATCTGTCGAAAGGATTTCATAAAACTTGATCATGTACCTATCAAAAAGTTTATCGAAATAAAAGCAATTTGGCTGCAATGAATAAATCTCCAACGCCGTGCTTGAATTTAGTGGATTGGATTTTTTACTCAGTTTTTTGTTAGCACTTTCCAGTTTCAGTCGATTATATTCATTTTCGATATCCTGCTTATGCCTCACAGTGATCAAGCCTCGATAACTAACAAAGGGACAAGTATCTGTGTGCATCGAAGCAAACAACAACCGCGAGTCGGTTGTTGATTTGGAGATGTCTCGAGGTCTGTAGAACCATTGTATCTGGAACATATAATTCGAAGCATCTACAATGCCTCCATCAGAAATCTGATCTTTCTTTTTAGTAAAACCCATGATTCTACCTACATAGTAGGGCTCGCCAGGAGGTTCACTGATCATGTATATATAATCACCTTTGGTTAGGTAAAACCCATTTTTTTTATCAAATCTAGTTTCATTTTCATAATTGGGACAATATAGGGTTTGCAAGTCCAAATCTATATAAGCGTCTGACAAATCCAATTTATTAGAAAAATAGTCCTCTGGTTTAGGTATACTCTGCCAGTTGTAAGGAATGGTGATTTTGGCCTCACCTTTAATTGGCAGGTCAATTTTTTTGAAAACTTTCTTCTTAACCACTGGAGTGGGAACGCCAACTCTTCCCTCGTCTTCGTTGATCTCTTCTAGTGTGTCATTGTAAGATTTGTTTGCTGTTGCTTTTCTTTTTGGTCTGAATCCAGACATGGATGAAAATTACTGGAAACGATTTTTTTTGGGTGAAATTTTGATGATTTTTAACGATAATGTAATATCAAAGAAATCGTATGCTATAAAACTGCCAATTTATCAGGATGGCTGAATTGTTTGCAATTAAATGAAAAAAATTATAATACAATAAAACAAAAAATTTGAATTTAATTTACATGAGGGAAACCAAAGTTAACAAAAAAAATTGAACCTGATTAAATTTGAAAAATTGATGGAAAAGAAGAAAAGGAGTAAAAGTGTCGATAGAACACTTATAGATATAGTAATAGAAACATCATTCTCTACAATTTGATGAAAAAATTATCAAATTTACTAAAAAATCATCTACCCAACCATAGTAAAGTAAAAGCCGAGTAGTGGCTATTAAATTTTGTATTTGCATACGGATAATTACCCGAATTAATCAATGAAACATTACTACAAGAAGCCGTTGATGATTATAAAATAAAAATAAGCCAATGTCAATTAGCCAGTGCGCTAAAATTCCGATAGAATAATAGTAACCCCAAGATGCAGTGAATTGAAATTTACAAAAAGCACATCAACTCAACAGAAAACAAGATATAGCTAAATCTTCTATACGTAGTATAGCTAGAGTTTGAACATCTATTTGTAGAGGTATTGAAACAGGTGGTAATTCAATAAAACGGAAATCCTAAAAAACCAAATATTGTTTCTCAGAACAAAAATATTAAACGTAGTTTACTAAAAAGTATAGTCACCCCAATTTATAAATTAAATATGTACATATCTAGCAATTTCCATCATTTCACATCCCACTAATAAATCAGAACCAGTTTTGAGCCGATTTGAAATAATATATAAATATTTATAATCTCATTCAATGTGAATATATTCTCTTATTTATGTAACCTAGAGCAAATTGAATATCCATAATTATTTGGCCATTACTGCTTTGATTAAAGGAGATACTGGAATTGTTTTGTGCAATCAATTTGCACAAACTGGGTAAGTAGATTGGTTTTGGGTATTTTGTTTTTCTGGGTATATAGATTATTTTTCATTTTCTAAACATACCCTTGTTTCAAGGTAGCTTCAACATAAATAGAATCAGCAGATTTTAATTTAAACAGCAATTGTAATGGAGCCACCAATGATACATTTCATACTAAGTCATCACAAAATATATAGTTAATTAAACATACCCCTGCTTTAAAGTCGCTTCAATCTGGGTAATCTCATCTATCAAAATTATCTATATAATTCAAATATAGATCATTTCTCACTTATCATTAGACAATTTAAATTAGTTTTTCATTTCACGCAATTATCTTTAGATAATTTGATTATAGTTAAGTTTTCAATAAATTATCTTTGGATAATTTGAAAGTATTCATTTCACTAAATTATCTAAAGATAATTTAAAAGTTTTTCATTTCATTAAATTATCTAAAGATAATTTAATAATAAATGATTAAAAATAAATAATAAACCCCCCTTCGTGGAGCATAAATATAAAACAAACCCACCCTTCGGGCGGGTTTATTATACATACCCCTGCTTCAACGTCGCTTCAATTTGAGCAATCTCATCAATCGAGTCCGCTGCTTTCAATTTAAACAATAACAGTTTACGTTCTTCCAGCGTCAACTTCTTAACCACTGTTTGTACGTGAGTAATTTTATCAGGCAAGATAGAAGTATTATTAAGTAAACTTAGTGATAATTCATTTAAATTATCATAATCACCAAATAATGATTGAGCCTCGTCTCTTTCACTCTGTTTAACTTTGTGAAAATCTAAAACTTTTAAACTAGGAATCAACCAAATGATAAAAAGTCTATAATGTTTTACCGAACAAATAGGATTATTAATCAAACAAAGGGTTTCCAAATGGGTAAACTTGGTATGCCAGTTCCAATCAAAGGATTTAATATTATTATTAATCAAAGAAACGGAAGTGATATTATTCTCTGTTGGAAAAGTATCACTTATTTTAGTAATATAATTATTAGCAAGTAGCAAAGTATTTAAATTAGTAAAAGTACTTGGAATCCCATCTAATTCTAATAATTCATTATCAGTTAAATCAATTGTATGAAACTTATCTTGAGTAATACCTAAGTTTTCAATTGTAGGTAATTGTAAGTGTCTTAATTGTAGTGTTAGCTGTCCTTCTGGATTAATGATAATAGGTGCTGTATTAATGATTTGAGATGTTAATCTCATACTAATACTATAACTTTTATGGGTTTTATTCTTGCCTTCTTGTTATTCCTCCTATATTACTTTTCACTCTAAAAAATGAATATCCGGGTAACTCCTATAAAATCCAAAAGAAGAACCAGGCAATGAAACAAATACTAGTATCAATCTAACCAATACACCTATACATATACCTTCTTTTTAATAGGTTTATTTTACCCACACATTAATACCATACACCATCTATATTCTTTATTTCCTATGATTGAGTTGGAAGAGAGAGATATTCCTCAAATACCTGGTAATAAATTATCTAGACAAGATACTCATGAATTACAATTGATGGTAGCTGATTTATTGGGGAGGAGACAGTCGGGTTTTCCTGGTTCTCAACCAGTTTCTTTTGAAAGGAGACATTTACAAGAAACTATGTTAAAGAAGGATTATTTCGTTTGTGAAAAATCTGATGGGTTAAGGTGTTTATTGTTTATAATTAATCATCATGAAAATGGTGAAGGTGTTTTCTTGATTACTCGTGAGAATGATTATTATCATGTTCCTAATATCCATTTTCCTTTAAGTTTAACTGAGACTCAAGAGAATCCCTCTTTTCATCATGGTACTCTCTTAGATGGGGAACTTGTGTTGGAAAATAAGAATGTGAGTGAACCTATACTTAGATATTGTATTTTTGATTGTTTGGTCATGAATGGGAAGTCTATTGTAGATAGACCTTTGCCTAAACGGTTGGGGTATATCACTGAACAGATCATGAAACCGTTTGATCGGTTTAAAGTGAAGAATTTGGAAATTTCTAAACAATTTCCATTTAAAGTCGGATTCAAAGCCATGTTGGCCTCCTACCATGCTGATGAGGTGTTGAATAAGAAGGATCAACTATTTCATGAATCCGATGGGTTGATCTTCACCTGTGCTGAATCTCCATACATCTTTGGAACGGACCAGTCGTTACTTAAGTGGAAACCAGCCGAGGAGAATACTGTCGATTATAAAGTCGAATTTGTTTTCAATAAAGTGCAAGATCCAGATAAGGATGAAAAGGATCCCGATTCTACGTATCTTGACTACGATACAAAACCTAATATAATTAAACTTAAAGTATGGCAAGGGCAGCAGGTGCATTCGGACTTTGCGGAACTAGAGTTGGAGGATTCAGACTGGGAGCGATTGAAGGCGTTGGAACAACCTTTACAAGGGAGGATTGTGGAATGTCGTAAGGCTAAATCTCCCGGGTTCTGGGAAATGATGCGGTTCAGAAATGATAAGTCCAATGGGAATCACATATCAGTGGTTGAGAAGATTTTGTTGAGTATTCAAGATGGGGTGAGGGAGCAAGAAGTGTATGATGCGTGTTCAATAATTGCCAAAGCCTGGAAACAGAGAGAAGCCGAGAGGAGGAGTGGTAGTACTAGTGGCCAGCCGGTACAACGCCCAATTAAACGACCCGCAGAACCTCTAGATGAACCGGTTAAAAAGAAAATAGATGATCAACCAAAACCAAAAGACACGGGGTTTGATATACCTGCTTACGAAGATAGTGATGAAGATTGATCTGTATACTAACGAGTCATTCGAAGAATGATTTGAAGAATGGTCAATTAGCTCATTCGAAGAGTCATTTGAAAAATTATATGCTAAATCATCCTTCGGAAGATTTGAAGAGGTCAATAAATCATCTTCGAACGATTCAATGAACATGTATTAATGTAACATTATGTAAATATAAAACAATAAATATAATAATAAAGAACTGTTACCGACTAGCTAAAACAACAGCCGAGCACCGAAACAAAGCCTGAGACTATCCAAACAATTATGATGTTAAAAGCTCCTGAAATCCTGTTAATGAAAGATTCCACCATACGAATATTTTAAGATTATATTTACAGAGTAATTCTGATTTGTGGGTTATTATGGAATAGATGGAAAGCAATTACTTCATGAAACTGGTACCGATAATTTCAAGTTTGGCAAGATATGGTTTAGACACGGTGCCTGGCGCTACCATTATGCTAACTCTCTAGTAAATGAATTCAAGAGAATCATATAATACTTAGTATTAACTCTAAAGCTATAAAGTATGAACTATCGTTTACACGAATCTATTTGATTCGGTGTTTTTACCTCTATCTATCTTCTTTGTATTTATTATGAAAACATCCTTAACAAAATAATAAAGTTTAATATGTCTAGGCATATATTTTTACCAGTATTTTAAGAACTATTTATCAAATAATACCTTTAATAATATTTATTTATATACAATATCTATCATACAAACACCTTGTCTTTCGTTCATCTTATCTTTTCGCATCGCTAGATTCACTCACTCCGCTCGTACTCGCTTCGCAGGTTCATCTTACACTCTCAGCTCGTACTCGCTTCGCTCATACTCACTGCATTATCTCTCCAAATTAATATTATTACCAAACTTCTCATACAAAGCTGCCTTCAACTCGCCCAACTTATCATCAATTTCACTAATTTTGGCATCAATTTTTTCAACCTTCTCATTTAACTGAGTTTGTTCAGTTTCTATTTTACTTAAAGCAGTTTCTACTTTTATATAAATGAATGCATCACCTAGTTTATACTGAATTTGTTCATCTTCATCCAACAATTCAATCTCCAAAGACAAATCCTCGAAATATTCTAATTCTTGCTTTAACGTCACCAACTCAGCTTCCAATTCATCTTTATTATTGATCAAAGTAGAGAATTTGTTGATCTTCTGTTGGTCTTCCCATTGCACTTCAGTAGCAGTGTTCTTTTGGCCCTGAGGAAGTAATTCCATTGTGTTTGTGGTGGTTTCTGAAAATAGTGATTGTAATTTTACTATTGAATGAAAAATACTCCAAATGGTAGCACCCAAAAAAATTGCGAATTTTTTATTGTGGTAGATTTTCATCAATTGCTGCAAAAATGGGGACGGTTAGAGGATTTAATTAGTTGTTAGTGGTGCTGCCAAGGTGTAGATGGGTACATAACTAGTTTTTGTTGAAATTACAAAGTAGCGGTTTGATTGTAAACATTTCCAAAACAACAGAGGTTAACTTTAGAGCTAGCACAGTAGCTATTGACTCAAACAAGATAAACAATTGAATGAAATGATAACCATTATAATAAAGTTATTTGATAAAGTGTACTGCAATTGACATTGAAATAAAATAATTCACGGAAAATGATACTTATAACTATATAAATACTAAACTCTTCTCATCAATCGTCGATATTTTACAAGTTACATTCATTGACAAGCTGACAAATATACCTAAGGTAATTTTTTAAATAATATACTATAAATTTTTATTTTTAAAGTGGGTTTTTATCAATTTACAGTCATTGGCAAGCTGTCAGATATACTTATGGTAATGTTATTTTCCTTCTTGGGAGGATAGACGTTGATGTGACTGGTGAAATCATCGAAGGTTTGTAATATTCTTACAATAACATATGACACTTCTGTCAAGGCGTACTGTTGGCCCAAACAAATTCTGGGTCCACCATTAAATGGTAAGAACCCCCAACCCAAACGTTTAGCCGAATCCTCAAACCACCTTTCTGGTCTAAACACATCTGCATCTTTGCCATAAAGCACTGGGTCTCGATGCATTGAATATACCGAGTACAGGACCGCTTGTCCCTTGGCTATATAAATAGGATCTTGACCCTGATCACCCCCACCTTTGATTAAAAAGGTCGGTTTATTAGCAATTCGAGCATTCTTAGGCACTGAAGGATACAATCTCATGATTTCATTGATAACCGCTTTCAAATAGTTCAATTTTTTCAAAGATTCGAAAGTTATTTCTGACACTTTCGAGTTTTCACCTTTATCAAAATTATCATGAATTTCCTGTTGTAACTTTTTCAAAATGTGGGGGTTTCTTCC
>JANIVU010000054.1:0-16469 GCA_030557765.1 Suzukiozyma candida
TATCTTGCTACAGGCCCACTTTTCAAGAATTCAACTACCAGCAGACTTGAAAAATGATCTTGAGTATATCTTAAAACGGGCGTTGCCCGTTGTGTTTGCATGCGTTGACACTTTATCATCTGAAGGAAACTTAAACTCATTAAACGCCATGGATATATCCCAAATGATAGTACAAGGTATGTGGAATAGAGACCCCCCATTGAAACAAATACCTAATGTCAATGAAGGTATGTTAGAACGGGCCAAGAAATACGAAGTGGAAACTGTATATGATATCATGTCATTAGAAGATGATGAGAGAGATGACTTGTTACAGTTACAAGGAGAAAAATTGAATGAAGTAGCAGAATTTGTGAACAAGTATCCAAATATTGAAACCAGTTATGAATTAGACTTATCTAGTAAAATTACAGCAGGAGAACCACACGAGATTATTATCAACTTGAATCGAGATGAAGATGCTGAGGATTTGTCAGTAGAATCCAAATATTACTCCCAGCCAAAGAATGAAAGTTGGTGGGTAGTGATTGGAGATTTCCAGAGCAAACAATTGTTTGCTATTAAGAAGACAACCATAGCAAAAGAAGAACAGCTGATAAAATTAGAATTCACTATCCCCAATCCTGGACATTATAAGTTATCTATGTGGAGTATATGTGATAGTTATATGGATGCAGATAAGGAAATTGCGTTTGAAATTGATGTGGAAGAAGAAGAAGAGGAGGAGGAATAGAATGTTAAGTATAGAAGTTAAGTAGTAATAAGTAATAAGTATATATATTATATTAATATTAATATTATAGTAGTAATCTTTTTTTCTACCACACGTTTAGTAACATTTTTTCTAGTGAGTAATCGAAAATCTTTCAATAGATTGAGATAACTAGTGGATCAACACATTCACAATGTCAAACAATAATAAGAATGTACTAAAACCTTATATTAAATCATTATTCTTAGAACCACCTAACTTAACACCTGGTGATTTAGCTACTGTCTTAAGATGTATATTCAGAGGGGTTTCTTCTGATATAGAAACTGCTGCTTTCTTAACTGCATTGAGATTAAGAGGATTAGACCAAGAACCAGAGTTTATAGCTGCTGCTGTCAACACTGTGTTGGAGTTCTCCGAACTTGTCAACCCTAATTTGGTCGACAAAGAGGGGTATGTTGATATAGTCGGTACAGGTGGTGATGGTCAAGATACTTTCAACGTATCCACTTCCTCTGCCATTGTGGCTGCTGGGATGAACTTACCAGTATGTAAACATGGTGGTAAAGCTTCTACAAGTTCTTCTGGTTCTGGTGATTTATTAAAATGTTTAGGTGTTGATTTGATGAATGTCAATGCTCAAACTACACCTTTAATTGTCAGCCAATCAAACTTTTGTTTTCTCTTTGCTCCCGCATTCCATCCTGCTATGGGCAAAGTAGCCCATATCAGAAGTGAATTGGGTATTCCTACAATTTTCAATATTTTGGGTCCCTTGATTAATCCTATTCCTATCAAGGCGAGAATATTGGGTGTAAATAGTGCGAAATTGGGTAAAGCATATGCCAAAGCCGCCAGTGAGTTGGCGCAACAATCTAAAGTTCATAAACGCACTATGGTAGTGTATGGTGACGTTTGCCTAGATGAAATATCTCCTATAGGTTTCACCAGTTATTGGATGGTTGAACAAGATGGAAGTATAACCGAAGGAACTATCTCCCCGCGTGATTTCGATTTACCTGAACATTCATTAGCTAGTGTTAAGTCAGGTACTCCCCAAGAAAATGCTCAAGTTCTTTTACATATCCTCCGTCAAGACAGAAAAGAGTTCTTGGTGACCAATGGGGTCAACCATCCGATTGTCGATTATATATTGATGAACAGTGCTGCGTTAGCTGTCGTGGCTGGTCTCGCCGACTCTTGGGTAGATGGTGTGAAACTTGCCAAAGAGTCTATACGATCTGGCGCTGCATTACAAGCGTTGGAGGATTTTAAAGGTGCTATCTAAAATAAGTTTACTCTCGAAGTGAGTCAAAAGTACGAACTGAGTTAAAACTATATAAAGTGAGTTATCACAAAGTCACTAAACTCATTGCCTTACATCCATACAAAAGGCAAACCATTTCAAACACACCTTCATTCTATATAATACAAAAGTAAACGATATTATCCTTTTCCAGGACTGTTCGGTTAAATCAAGAAATCTTTTTAGATTTTGATAATTGTAAGTAGTAAGTCAAGTCCTTCAAAGTTTCTAATACCAAAGGTAAAAGTCGTTTTCTTGTATTCATTTTTTATCCTTGGTAGAAAAACAAAGAATAAAAGCAATAGATAAATGCTAGAAGTAGTATATCACCAACATTGGCTGGTTTATTCTATCTTTCTTAGTATCTATACTTTATATGATTCCTGTATATAAGCGTGTCATTTTAGACGCGATGAATCTTAAAAATGTAAACAAACGATTTTACAACCAAGAGCTAGTTAAGATAGACACTGGGATGTTCTTTTCTAAATTGGTAGGCACTCCTAGAAGAGATGGTGTCACTACTACAGGGAACGAGTTCACTCCTATAGGTGCACGTTCTAGAAGTCAAAATGAAAGTATTTCACAACCACCTACTAGACAGAATGATACTAGGAGGGCGCTATTCCCACCCGATGAAGAGATTACAAGAATTGCTTCTGAAGGGGATTATATGTTTGATGATACCCATTCACAAGGGTTTGCTAGCTCTCCTAGGAGACCTTTGGTAGAGGTGCAAGAGTCGAGATTACCTTCACGGAATAATAACTTAGTGACTGAATACTCTTCTGTTAAAGATCAGAATGAACGCCAGAAAGCCTTGACTAATGAAAATTACCTGTTGCGGTTTGAGGTGGTTACTTTGAAGAAGTTGTTGGAGAAATCACCCGAGAAATTGCAGTTTTACAATGAGAAAATGCACTTGCAGCAGCAACTAGCGCAAGCTCAGGAAGCTATAGAAACGCTACGTGGTGAACACAGTGGGGAACGTAGTGATAAGGAAAATCATCAATTAAAATTGAAAGATCAACAGATTTTGGAGTTAAAGTCTAGGTTGCAAAATGCCGCTAGTAGCGCTGAAAGAGATGATTTGGCGGTGCACTTACAGGAGCGTGATAGAGAAGTAGAGTCTCTTAGGCGAGATTTAATGCAGTTGAGTCGGTCTAAAGCGGGCTCTGAGGCCGATTTGAAACAAGAAATAAGAGCGAAGCAAGAACAGATTGATAAGTTGAAACAGTCAAAAAATGATGAGCAAGAGCATCATTTTCATCAAGAATTGGACAGGAAATCTCGCGAAATTAAGAAGCTTGAACTGCAATTGATCTTGGCTCAAAGGGAATTACATGAAAAAGATTCACAATTGGATAAAGCTGGTGGCTTAGGGAAATCTACAATTGATAAATTAAACCGTGAATTGTCTATTAAAGATAGCAAAATTGATAACTTGTCTAGGGAGGTTGATGATTTACGTAAGAGTTCAAGTAAAGCGGGCGATTTGACAAACTCAACAATTGATAAACTAAACCGTGAGTTATCTATGAAGGATAGCAAAATTGATAACTTGTCTCAAGAAATTGATCATTTACGCAAAACTTCAAGTAAAGTTGACGGTTTAACTAATTCAACAATCGATAGACTAAAACGAGATTTATCTATGAAAGATAACCAAATTGATAATTTGTCTCGTGAAATTAATGATTTAGGAAAAGCTTCCAGTACAGTTGATAAATTGAGCCGAGAATTATCTATCAAGGATGATAAAATTGATAATTTGTCTCAAGAAATTGATCATTTACGGAAAACCTCAACAAATAACACTACACTTGAAAGAGATTATCAAGATTTGAACTTAGATCTCCGTCAACTCAAATCAAAATACCAATCACTCAGTGAAGAACACCAAAATTTGCAAAATTTAATCCGTTCGACTAAAGAAGATTTATTCTCCAAAAATCGATTGTTACGTGAACGCGATGACGAAATAGAACATTTGAAATCACAGATCCAGGATTTAGACAGATCTAGAGCACATGAATCAACCGATAAAGATAGACAGCAAATACTTGCTTTAAAATCACAGATTGATCGATTGAGACAGGAATTACAGATTTTGCAAAGTAAATCAAATTCCCTGGACGATCAATTGAATGATTATCAAAAGCAAATACATGATTATAGGACCTCAGCTTCACATTTGCAATCAAAGATTGATTCCTTAACAAATGCCTTACGTATTAAAGATAAAGATGAATATAATTTAAGAAGTGAAATCGATGCATTAAAAAATCAAAATAGATCAACCAACTTTGATCACATCAATTCAAAAGATGAAGAAATTAGGGAATTAACTAGAAAAGCGCGTGATGATGCTGAAAGAATTGAATTTTATGAAACGGAACATAAAAAATTGGAGGAAAGCTTTGAACAATTAAAACAAGATCATGATTCTCTATTATCAACCGAGAGAAAGCTTCGGGACGAGATTTCTAGCTTGTTGGATAATAACAGATATCAGGCAAGAACCCGTGAACCACCAGTCTCCATTTCCTCTCATATTCTGGATGAGTCTTTACAAAACTTGAGGAATGAGAATTCACATTTACGTAGAAAGTTGAATGAAGCAGAAACGAGTATTATTGATTTACAATCTGAAAATAGTAAATTCCATCGGAATAGACTGGATCAAGATGAAGAAATCAGAAGGTTGACTAATGAGAACGAACAAATAAGAAACTCATTGAAACGGAAGTCACGTCTGGAGATTGATCTTTTAAATTTTGAATTATCCGATAAAGAAGATACAATCAGAAACTTGGAATTTAAGGTCAAGAATTTACAGCGAGCTTTGGATCAAGCCGAAAGTTATAAACCTGATACCACCAGATTGGAGACGAAAATGGACTTTGTGTCTAAAGATACTCGAGAAACGAAAGAAATTTTGAACTCCATGCGTCTGTTGAACTTAGGGACTCAACCCAAACAAGAACCAAACGTTCCAAGTGAGAGTCCATTTTTGACAATGTTGGAACTTCAATTGAAACAAGCAAACGAGCAAAAGGATGAGATCAGTAAACGATTGGCGAAAGCGGAAGAACTTAATCAAATATTGGAGGAGAAACAAGTTACACTTGAAAGAGATATACAATCAAGCGAAAAATATAAATCAATATATGAGTCAAAGGCGGAAGCAGTTGATAGTCAAAACGAAAAATTAACACAAAGGGTGAAACGTTTGGAACGTGATTTGCTGGACAGTTCCGATAAAATAGACAAATTGCTAGACGAGATGAAATCATTGACCCGAGTTCATGAGAACAAACAAAATCATGTGTATGATGACGAGTTACGCCAAGCGCGTATGGACAAATTGAAGCTCGAGGACGAGATAAGTACGTTGAGAAGACAAATAAGGGCCAACTCGGCTGATTCAGACAGTGCTATGGTTGCTTACTTGACAGCAGATCTTCGATATCATAAAACTAGATTGGCGTACGTTGTCGAAACATGTCAAAATTTGTATTATAAGTATACATACATGACAAGAACCAACCAGATTTCAAATAAGTTGATAAAAGACGAGATAAAAGTGTTCAGCAAGTATGGTATATATCCAGATGATACTCCGAAGAAGAAGTTGACTTTTGCCGCGGTTGCAAAACTAGTCCGAGCTTCAATACGTTTCAAGAACCGCTATGAACAAGGACAAGCACGGAACGGCGTACTTCGTGAATTAAAGCTAGAGATTCAACAGAGCAAAGCACAACTCAACCTTTAATGTCATACAAAAGGAAATTCAATTCGACAATAGGTTTAGATTTAGATTTAAATAGGTTAATAAAATATTATACATCAAACATTATACACTTTTCTCGTTATCTCATTATTCGTGTGACTGGAGTTTGGAAATTTCTGTCCGAACTTACTTGCCTGGTTCTCCCAATCCTTGGTGTTTGCATCACTGGCGAAAGTGTTTGCGTTTGTGGTTGTTGCTGCAGTTGATTCAGTTGAAGCTGAGGCGGTTGGTTATGAGATGATGAGCGTAGATTCAAAAAAGTGTTATGGCTGAAATCGGTAGAGTTTATGGTGAAGTCGGCTCCTTGGTATAATGAACTATCTCCAATCTCGGGGGACATTAAAGTTGGATGTAAACCATGGTGGGCAGCATAACCGTTCGATAAGAAATCGGCGATATTAGCATTGGCGGTATTAGAATTGTGGCTGATGATATTATCGTGTCTCGATTCCTGGTTATCATCATCATTATGCAAAGGTGGTAAGATTGTTTTATCGACCAATTCCGAATTGAATCCACCTAAAAATCTATCCAAGCCAAGATCCACCCACACTTTATCTCGTATCATTTTTCTATTCTTATAAGCTTTAGCACCCAATGTAGAAGCATTCAAAGGGATAGTAGCATCTTCTTCATCGTCGTCTAACAATAATTGGGGGAACAAAGTCGAAGCAACATCAAACAATTTCTCGGTATCTATATCATCGAAAGCAATAGCATAATGTTTCCATTTATCCTGGTAAATGACTTGATTAGAATCATTCACATGAGCGTAGTTATAGACAGAATCACTCATGATCTACACCATTCTCTTTATATATGCAACAATTCTATTTCCTACAAACAAAACTATAAAAAAAATATTAACAGTGTAGATGGTAGCGCACTACCAAAAACATTAAACTTAACCAACAGTGATTGAATTGGATTCACATAAACTATCAAACAAGGTAGGTTTCCTAGTCAAGACACTATCATCATAGTTAGAAGCTTTGACAAGTTTGAACGCACCAGTACCAATACTCATGGTTTGACCCAAGATAATACATTCAGAAACACCTTCAATCTTATCATTCTTCATGAAGAAAGCAGCATCGAACAAATGATCGGTGGTTTTCTCGAACGACGCTAATTGTAAGACCGAATCTCTCATTTTACTCAACCCGAATCTCGTGATACCTAGCACTTCACCTTTATAAGTCATGACATCACCTAATAATTGAATATGACGAGGATCAACACTCATACCATGATTACTCATGGTATAATCAATTTCTTTAATAATAGAACTTCTGGCAGCTTCAATACCCAATACTTCAAACACTTCAAGAACGTGATTGGTCGTGGTCTTGGTACCGATGATACCATCAGTACTCATGACATCCTTCAACCCATACCCTTCGACTAACAATTCCTTCTTACTGTCTTCACGAATATTGATAACTGCTCGGAAAATGTTGGGTAACCCTTTAATACAAATCGAGGGTAAGGCACGTTTCAATTGTTGCATTCTAAAGAATAACGCATTGGCTTTATTAATATCGGAGTTCTTTAAAGATTCAGTTTTGGTTTCTCGAAGAGTTACCAACACGTTAACACGATCTTTTCCAGTTACACTCACGTCACCAGCTTGGATTTTAAGCTTTGGTGCATTGTGAATAGCATGTGCGATATTGTCAATAGTTAATTCTAATTGCAACTTTTCAATGGTTTCTAAATCGATTTTAATCGATAAATATGCAAGATTGTTTTTATAGACATCTTCAATGAAATAGGCAACATCCTTTAATAAAGTCTTTTCAATTCTACCCTTAACAACTCTGGCGGCGATTTCATCTTCATCATTAACTAATACCGAATTGATAATTGGTGTAGAAATGACTTTGGAAGCATTGATAATTTCCTTAATACGTGGAACACCCAACGTAACATTCATAGACGCAACCCCAGCGAAATGGAAAGTCTTCAACGTCATTTGCGTACCTGGTTCCCCAATAGATTGTGCACCAATAGCCCCAACAGCGGTACCAGGCTCAACTTTGGCTCGGTTATATTTATAAAGACATTGTTGTAAGAATGTCTCAATGGATTTAGGTGAGATTTTCAATAATTGATTCACGGCATTCACACTCATCTCTTCTTCCTCGTCGACAATAAAGTCATCTTCCTCGGTTGGCTTGGTGAAGAGTGCTCTTAAACCTTTACTTTCTCTATATTTGGCTAATTCAATTGCTTTTTGCTCAACGAAATTTCTTATAGATTGATAATATTCTCTTTCGGCATCATCCTGATCAATATATTCAATTTTATCATAATCTTCTCTTGGTAATTCATTTCCTAAATTATCATGTCTGATCAATCTATCGATTAATGGTAACAAGGCATCGTCTGTTTGTTTGATGATTTCATGAGGCAATAACCCTTCATCCTTGACGTCGAATGTATAATTAAATGCATGATCCCATTGACGCTTGAAATTTACCGGTAATGCATCACCTTCCATATCATATGGATCTAAACCATCCCCACCATATGTGAATTGCACAATACCATTGGAGGAGTTACGAACTGTGTTATCATACTGCGAAGATAAATCTTCCAATGACTTCATCAATCTTCTAGACATATAACCGGTTTCAGCAGTTTTAACAGCAGTATCAACTAAACCTTCTCTACCAGAAATGGCATGGAAAAGGAATTCAGGAGGAGTTAAACCGGAATAGAAGGAATTTCTGACGAAACCCTTCGATTGTGGAGTTTTGGAATTCTTTGCAAAATGGGGTAAAGATCTATCTTGGAAACCATCTGGGACACGATTACCAGCAATAATTTGTTGACCGACAACCGCCACCATTTGAGAAACATTCAATGTGGAACCTTTAGAACCACATGTAGCCATAATCAATGGAGCGTTCAATGGATCCAATTCACGAATACAAACATCACCGACTTGCTCTCTGACTTTGGATAACAAACCACCAATCTTTGCTTCTAAGGTTTGCTCTTCGTTACAACCTGGTTGTGTTTCTAACTTACCACGATTAAACTGATCAATCAATTGGTCACACTCTAAATAAGCGGTTTCAACCATAAGTTCTTTAGTTTTCTTCAACTCAGCACCTGGTGTGACATCGTTGATACCAATGGAAAACCCTCTGTTACCCAAATACCTGGCACATAATTTCGCCATACGATTCATGGCATTTGCTGCTTCCTCGGCACCATAATCTCTTAGTATGGTATAGAAAACCGAATGTTTCTTACCATCCCCTAAAACAGATTTATCCATTACCCCTGAGAGGACATTAGAGCCTCTGATAACAACAAACCCATCATTGGGTGACATTTCACTGGCGAATCCATCTTCAGGTTTTGTGAAAGTTTTGTTCTTTGCATCCAAGTTAATAATCACCTTAGATTTGTTGTTTGGTTTGATAAGTAATGAGAACACTTGTTTCCCGGTCCATAACATTTGTGGCTTGAAGATAGCAGGAGGGGGGATGTCGAATTTAATGTCAGCATCTGACATCATACATAACAATTGGACAAGGTTTGATCTATCGAAAAACGAATCTTTATGTGAAATTAAGTAAGAACCAGTGATAAAATCTTGGGTAGCGGCAATAATCGGTTCACCCGATTTGGGTGTTAATAAATTATTCTTGACCCCCATCAAGTTGATGGCTTCTGCTCTTGCTTCTTCTGTTTGTGGGACGTGTAAATTCATTTCGTCCCCATCGAAATCGGCATTATAAGGAGTACATACACATTCATTCAATCTGAAAGTTCTCCATGGTTTGATCTTGGCATAATGTGACAAAATCGACAATCTATGTAAAGACGGTTGTCTATTGAATAGCACGACATCGCCATCTTCCAAGTGTCTTTCTACAATATCACCAATGGAAAGGTTTTTGGCTAATTTATTTCTATCACCAAAGCGTAGATTCCTCTTTGCTTGTTCGTTTTGTTTCATGATGTAATTAGCACCGGGGTAAATATCGGCCCCGTTTTGCACTAATTTTTGTAGCTTCTTTCGATTATATCTGGTACATCTTTCCGGGAAGGTCAAGATTTTGGCAACTCTATCAGGTACAGCGACTTCATCAATCTTTAAGTTCGGATCGGGTGAAATAACAGTTCTGGCGGAGAAATCGACTCTTTTACCGGACAAATTCCCTCTGAATCGACCCTGTTTACCCTTCAATCTCTGGCAGAACCCTCTAATTGGTTTTGCCGCTTTCCCACCACCACCACCACCGGGCAACAATGCCGGGTTTGCCGAATCTGAATTTATATACATGGCCACCGATAATTGTAAGTAATCCCACTGTTCCATCAAGTTATTAATTGAAATCCCCTTTTCGATCCCGGCTTTGATTAGCGACGACGTCCACACGATTTCCGTCAATTTAACAGTAATATCATCTTCATTCGACTGAGTGTCCATCATGACCGAGGGTCTGATACAGACGGGGGGAGCAGGCAAGTACCTCCATATATACATTTCGGGTCTCCCCCCACGAGAAGAATCAATCCCAAAAAGCTCACAATCGGAGGGGGTGATTTGTTTAAACAAATGGAGCACTTTAAGGGGGTTCAAGTCGTCGTTAACCCTCTTAGCATATTTTTCCAAATCGGGGTTCCTGGCAAACACCTCATCAAACTCGGCGTCCCAAATCTCTTTTTCTACCGCCCGTTTTTTCCCAATCCACCTAAACGTATCGTGAACAATCTTGAGAGCAGCGGGACCAGCACCGGAGGCTGCCTTTTTAACCACCCCATTGATGTGATTACAGCTGAGACATCTCCTTTGCTTTTTACACTGATCGGAGATTTTCTTTAAAATCTTCATTCTGCGGAGATTATCGATATTAGGTCTACGTAAATCATTCAAAAAGGACCGCTTAGCGGTCTCATCAAGGAGAACCCCACCACAATTCTTACAAATACATTGTAATACTGAAATGATTGATTTAAAGTAACCGACATGGAACACGGGAAGGGCCAAGCGGATATGGCCAAAATGGCCATGACACGAAGCTAAATTACCAAAACAAGTAGCACATTCGGAAGCATTTGAAGAAATACCCATTTTAGTATCTAAAGCACCATGAGGCTTTGCAGTTCTTCCCTTATCTAAATCATAAAGATCTCTAGTTTGCACCTCCACTTCCGATTGAGCAATAATATCTTGGGCAGATAAAGCACTAAACTCCAACCCTTTGATACATTTAGGAGCAATGTCCACTACCACTTCCTTCATAGTGTAGATCAGATGTTGAATCAAATCGTAACTAGCGTCTTCTTGTTTCCTGTAGGTGATGGAATCAAGATGAAAATTAGGATGTGATCATGTGATTTAAAATCATGTGATTATGATTTCTTCAGATATTGTCAATAACAGTTTCTAGTGGCAATAGAAGTCTACAACCAATAAGTTATCATGTCAGACACAAAACAAGAGACAGAAGAACAATCAACAGTTATTAAAACTTTAGAAGAAGATGATGAATTTGAAGATTTCCCTGAAGATGCAGAATGGAAACAACAATCAAAGGTTAATTCGGCTAATTTATGGGAAGAAGATTGGGATGATGAAGATAATCAAGATGAATTTACTCAAAAGTTAAGAGAGGAATTGGCAAGAGCTAAGAAATAAATATAAATATAATATCATTGGGTTTCACCCCAATGATATTATATTTATTCACTCATAGATGTTCTATCAATTCATTGAGTACTCAAAATTACCCTTAATCCCTCATTAAATTGTGGCCATTACTTTTATGGATTATGAGAATCAAGTTAACATCTTTTGAAATGTATAGTAGTTATGTAATAATAAATATTACAAAATATGAATTCTATTGATGTATATTATATATTCTATTCTATTGGTTTCTCAAAATTATAACTCAACACGAATTGTTTTGATGTTGCCAGTAAATTTCTACGAGAATCAAATATCTGCTGAATCTATGTATACTAATTATGTAATAAACATTTACAAAGTGGATTTTCTTCTAATGTACATTTGATATATAGGTGTAGATATCTACGCATAAAAGTTGGAGCTTTTACTTTTCCTGGCTTGGACTTCACTAATAGCTTCGACGAAATCTTCATGTTTGATGATTGATTTCCCGTTTCTCAATGCAATCATCCCGGCTTCGACAGTGACTGCTTTTAATTGTGCACCATTGAATTCGTCAGTAGATCTGGCCAATTCTCTCCAGTTGACCGAATTATTATCACAGTTCAATTTACGAGCATGAATCTTCAACACTGATTCTCTGGCTTCTTCAGAAGGTAATGGGAATTCAATTTTTCTATCCAAACGACCAGATCTTAACAATGCAGGATCCAAGGTATCGACTCTATTTGTAGCAGCCAACACTTTCACTCTATCGTCACTGCCAAACCCGTCCAATTGATTCAACAACTCCAACATAGTTCTCTGGACCTCACGGTCCCCCGATTTGTCTGAATCGAAACGTTTAGTACCAATAGCATCCAATTCATCAATGAAAATAATAGTAGGCGCTTTCTCTTTAGCTAAAGCAAACGCATCTCTCACCAACTTGGCACCATCACCAATAAACATCTGCACTAATTGTGGAGCTGCCAACTTCAAGAAAGTAGCACCAGATTGTGCGGCACAAGCTCTGGCAAGCAATGTTTTACCGGTACCTGGAGGACCATACATCAACGCCCCCTTGGGTGGTTTTATCCCCAATTTCTTAAACTTGTCTGCCTGTTTCATGGGCAACACCACGGCTTCAATCAACTCTTCAATTTGTTTATCCAACCCACCAATATCGGAATAATCTTCTGTAGGTTTTTCATCGACCTCCATGGCTTTAACTCTCGAATCATACTCTGAAGGTAAAGTATCTAAAATTAAGTAAGAATCTTTGTTTACCCCAATCAAATCGTTTGGTTTCAATTTGGTCGAATCGACCAAACCTATAAGTGGTAAGAAAATAGTTTGTCTGGTGGATGTCTTTATCACAGCCGATTTCCCTGAACGGGCAGCATCTATATCAACATTAGCTCCCTGTTCACTAGCTTCTTTTTCGGCATCCAAATCAAGGAGCTCGACAACATTCCCTACTAAATAAGGCAATTGTTTATTATTATTAATCTTTTCTTGGTTATCTTTAATCCTCTCCAACATGACCGATTTCTCGTGGGTCAATCTTGTCAGTTCTGACTTCATCACTTTAATATCATTATCAAGCAATCTAGTTCTGTTGATAATATCATCAGTAGATGAATTCAAGATCTCCTGATCTATGAGATCATTAGCACTATTATCCAATTCTTCCAAAGTAGACATATTGAACACAGAGCTTAACTTTACCACCAGTTGTTTTCTTGCCACTGAGAAAACTGAGAAATGAAAGTCACGTGAATTTATTGAAATTGAAGCAAGGAGGTAAAGAAGGGAGGGTAGGAAGAGAAGATAAGATATAACTAGGTTAAGGTAGTTAACATGGTTAATTCCAACCCTCCATTACTTTTTATTTTACTTTTCTTAAAAAAAAAGTATTTTTATAAAATCACACATAAGAAAAGAAGGAAGGAGATGATAAGATAGATAAGATTTAACTTTATTGACAATGTTAAATATCTACTAAGTCGACCTCGTTAACATAGTTATGACTAAACATTCCTTTAATTTTACTTTTTTCTTCTTACTTTTTCAAAAAAAGATTTATAAAATCACACATTTAAAGAAAGGAAGGAAGAGACAACAAGGACTAATAAAATATAGCTATGCTAAGTTAATATAATACAATATAGTTAAATCCAACACTCCTTTACTCCTTATTTTACTTTTTAAAAAATTAATTTATAAAATCCCACATTTAAAAAAACTAATAAGATAAACTATGTTAACTACGTTAACATAGTTATAACACTCCTTTACTTCTTTTTTCTTTTTCAGAAAAATCACCCTCCCTTCACATCTTCCAACATGAGATTCCATGTCAGTTACGGAGATGTTTTCTTGCAGGAGACTGTTTAACTATGCATGGAAGATAAATAATTAACTACA
The DNA here is from genome assembly GCA_030557765.1 of Suzukiozyma candida. NCBI lineage: Eukaryota > Fungi > Ascomycota > Pichiomycetes > Serinales > Debaryomycetaceae > Suzukiozyma > Suzukiozyma candida. The sequence goes on from JANIVU010000054.1 coordinate 13,877, forward strand.
AATAGAACAACTCTTTTCTGCTTTCTTTTCTATCATGTTTATTGATTCAGAGTGTCGGTATAATCATTATAAGTCTAATGAAGTAGAGTTATCTACTTCTGTTAATATTACTACTATAATAAAATCCCTAGTGTTTAGTATAATATTCCTATTTCATTTTTCATTAATGGTGTTGTTGATTTTAGAAGATTATAGTTGTCATATACTGTTGGTGAAAATGGTGGTGAATGGGGTAGTTGGTAGTTGGTAGGAAGAGAAATGAGGTTATGAGAGAATGAAATTTAATGAGAAATGAGATTGTTCAAGGTATTTAGAAATAGAAAATAAAATAGAAAATAAAATAAATAAATTAGGAAATAAATTAGAATAAGTGTAAGTATATGTAGTAAATGGTTGTGTATAATTGATAATACTATACATATATAATATATATCTTAATAAAATTCTTTTGTTAAATTATTTTGTTATCTTGAGACATTTTCATTTTCTTATCTCACACCTTTTTTTTGTGGGGACAAATCTATAACCAACAATTTATTCATAATGAATACCACTAATGATCTCTCTCCAGAAGAGTTCAATCAATTGAAACAACATGTGATTGATAGTATGTTCTCTTTCTACTATTCATCAAAACCCCTACTAACTTCTAGTTCGCAAGAAAGCTTATTGTCCTTATTCTAAATTTAGGTATGTATTTCAATAGGTTTTAGTTATATTCTCTATTAACATTTAGAGTCGGGTGTACTATTATTACTAAAGATGGAAAGTTTATTAGTGCGGGGAATGTAGAAAATGCTAGTTATGGCGCTGCCATTTGTGCGGAGAGAAGTACGATTGTGAAGGCAGTGGTATGTATATGATTCTCGCCGAAGGCGAGAATCAATTGGAGAGGATTTGAGATTTGAGCCGAAGGCGAGAATCAATTGAGACTGGATTTGAATTAATTTGAGCCAAAGGTGAGAATCAATACCTTTGGCTCAAATTAATTGTTATGACTTGATAAAATTTGCATTATTTACATTGCACAATGCAGATTATTCAGATACAACTTGTTTCTAAATGTGAATATATTTACAAGAATCGGTCCAAGTGATTGTTTTTAATATCCATTAGATTCAGATGAGCTGTAAATTAAATCTGGTTGAATGCAAATTAGATACACTCCGTTTCTAATGTGAATAGATTTTGATTTAACAGGAATTGGATATTAGTTTCAAGTCAATTGATTCAGAAATTGAAATCCGATCTGTTGGTGCAAATTATTCACTACATGCTGGTTTCTGATATGAATAGATTTCTATTTACACGAATCGGCTGTAATCAATTGATCCATTTTTGTTTCAAGTAAACTGGATCCATCTTCAAATTCCATACTAACCTTTCTAGCTGGAAGGATATCGTGATTTCAAGGTCATTGCCGTCTCGGCCGATACCCCAGACCCAATCTCCCCCTGTGGTATTTGTAGACAAGTGATTCGGGAATTTGGGAAAGATATTCCCATCTATCTTTTCAACTCCGACGCTTCCAAGTTGTTGAAGACTAATATTGAGAAATTGTTACCGTACTCGTTCGGCCCTGAGGATTTACTCGAATCGAAGGTGTTAGATGAGTTTAATGAAATCGAGTTGGGTTCCCAGTAGAAAAAGAAGAATAGAAAAAGAAATATAGAATGAAAAAGGTATATAGAATGAATAGAAAAGAATATGAAAGTATTTTCATCATATGGCAGTAGCAACTGTCTCTGCATCTCAGTTTAGTTAGTTTCATATAAAAAAAATTATTCCAGTGGTACCATTGTAGAAAATGAAAGGTATTAGAAGCAAAAACAAAAACGAGAGAAACACTAGGAAAAGGACTCCTTATTTGTTTGTTGAGTATTAGTATTTGAAATAAACCAATAGTGCTAGAATCAAACGTTTATAGAAAATTTATATATCCAGATCAGCTGTGCAACTTAGTTGAAAATATAAATTATACTTGTAGTATACAATTGAATATGTTTAATTCTCCATGATTCTACTAATTTCTGTTTATTGTATATTATATTTCTTTTCCATGTTAAATTCAATCTTTAAATTTTAATTACATAAGCAGCTATTTTTTTAGGCTCATCAAATTTATCAATCTTTACTAATACTAACTAGACTTACAATTGAATAATGAGTGCTATCTGTACATCTGTAACATGTGGGAAACCAACTGATTCTGCTTTGAAATGTCCAGTATGTTTGAAAGAAGGCATTTCTCATGTCTTTTGCAACCAAAATTGTTTTAGATCTTCTTGGCTGCACCATAAATCTATTCATAAATCAGATTCTGGTGAAGATAGTTACAATCCTTTTACTTCTTACACATTTACTGGTGAATTAAGACCAGTATACCCATTATCTGATAAAAGACCGGTTCCAAAACATATAAAATTACCCGACTATTCCCAAAACGGAAGACCTATATCTGAAATCAAGAATGATAGACTCGGTAAAATCCCCGAATTCTCCGAAAAGGATTTAGTCAAGATTAAAAAAGTTGCCAAAATATCTCGTGAAATTCTTGATATCACTGCCAGTCATTTGAAACCAGGGATAACCA
>JANIVU010000055.1:0-16291 GCA_030557765.1 Suzukiozyma candida
ACTCTTTAACGAAGATTTCAAAAGAGGATTGATTAGAGTCACCCATAAAGGTGATATTGTTCCAAGCTTACCTCCAAGTATCCTCTATAGTCATGCAGGGTATGAATATCATATTGACAAAACGGAATTACCTCATTTGCCTGAAGATATTCAGCGGTTAGGGTCTTTAAATGACGACACTGACGAATATGTCGTTGAATTGGATCTTAAAAACCTCGGCAATCCATCAAAATTAATACCAACCGCATTTTATAAAGAGGAACATGTTAATTATTTCTTCAAAATATCTGGATGTGATGATTAAATTTAACATGCATTCATTATCTATTTACATTCTATTTCCAACATGTCAATTGCATTACATACTTTCAACCTTGATTTTCCAATTTCGTTACCTGTTTTCACTTCGTGCTGATTTAGTTTACTCCAACCTTGCCAATCAACATAATTATTCAAATATTCTGTTATATCTGACGTAGGAGCCATGTGAGTACCATTGCTGAGATCTTCCAATATTATTTCGGCAGTATCAAATGAGTCCATCATTGTAGTTGCGATAACACCCTGGGGTCCATTCTTGATCCACCCCGAAGTGTACCACCCTTTCTTATAAATTGGATTTTCCTCGTTATTATTAGTCGATTCTGTCGAAAGTATTCTACCACGATTATTAGCTAATTTATTGTTTTCGAATCTGATTCCGAGTTCATCAAATCCGGTTAAAGGGGTGCCTGAGTAACCAATAGATAAGATTACAAGATCGTTTTTGATAGTTTCTGTTTTAGAAGTAGGTCTTATTGAAACTTTTCCTGTCAATTCATCAGTCTGTAACTCATTAATAGTCACTTTAGTTTCTGAAACTCTACTAGCATCGTTTACATCAGCGATAAACTTGTGGGGACCTTTCAAGTATTGTAAATTCCAAGATTTATCAGGATTTTCAATTTTAGGTAATTGGTTATACTTTTCCAATATTGAAACTTTTCGTTTATCTACCCGGCCCAAATTTTTAACATTTATATTATCAAAGTTTTTCTCATCTATATTGAATTGGATATTCTGTTGTTTAGATAATTCCAATAATTCACGAATTTCTTTGTTAGTGAAGGCAGATTGTAAAACACCTCTTCTGGCGACAATGTTTACTTGTTTGATGCTACTCTTTGATAACAACTCAGTTGAAGCTAAAGCGATATCTGTGGGCTTCCAATGGCTTACGCCTCCCAATAAGACTCTAGCGACATCCATGGCAACATTTCCGTTCCCAATAATTGTAACATTCTCAATCTCCAGTAAATTTGGAGGGACGAATTCACTATGTGGTTTATAGAAATCAGGGTGACTATTATACCAATGAACGAATTGACGAGCAGATATAACCCCATTCAAATCAGCACCTGGAATCAGTAGTTTGTTATCAGCAGCAGTACAACCATATGATAATACCACAGAATGGTAGCACGATTGTAAATCCTGTAAAGATATATCTTTACCGACATTGACGTTACCAAAAAATCTAGCCTTAGACCCCGAGGTATTGCTTCCGAAATCTTTCATAATATTGTCCAAATAATCTTCACAGTTTTTTACTTCTGGATGGTCTGGTGCCACACCGTACCTACTTAAACCATAGGGAGCTGGTAATTTCTCAATGAAATCGATTTCAATGTTAGTTGATGGCGAGGATTTATTAAGAATATGATGGGCAGTATAAAAACCAGCTGGACCAGTTCCCACAATAGCCACTTTAAATGTCTCAAAGCAAACAGACGACGCTGAGAATAGTCTAGAGGATAACTTTACATTCCTAGCTCGTAGATTTAACCTAAGCAACGGTGACATCATTCTCATGGTAGATCTGATAATATTTTCAACCTGCTCGCGTTGAAAATCAACTCGAAATCAACGGTTTGAAGTTGAACAACAAAAGGTAGACTAACACTTGGGAGTAATGTAACAAAGAGTCAACATTGTAGTATCCGATGACCAGCAATTTATGCCAGATTCATATCCAAAAAAAAAAAAATTTTAAGTTTCTAATTTTCACCTAAAGCTATGGGGACATCTCTACCAATGGCTTCTTTCACGATAAATCAATTAGATGATAATATTAAATTGACAAAAAATATGTATGCGATTTCTGTGGATCGAACACAGGACCTTCAGATTACTCTGTAACTGAATCTCTTCAGTCTGACGCTCTCCCAACTGAGCTAAAACCGCATCGAGTGGAGTGTTTGGATTTCGGACTAATTGGTCAGTATAAAAATTTGAAGGGGTTTTTTAATTTTTATGAATATGAGCGAAATGGTAATGTTTTGGTATAAATTTGGGTGGTCTCACTATGATGTAATACTTATTGTATTAAAATAGTAACGATAATGGTTAGTTGGATAAAATTTTGGCTAAGGGGTTTGTTTTGATGAATACAAGCGCAATTTCAATGTATTGGTGTGAATTCGGACTTTCTATGACGATATACTCATTGTGTTAAAATAACGATATTGATTATTCGGGAATGCTGGATGATAGTTTTGTAATAATGGTAATTATTGATTAACGGAACAATAGAATGTATGACGACAATATCTATGGAACCTTTCAGGTTTTAAAGGATATTCATTGTTGCTCTTGAAGAAATATTATAGTTTGGGTTGTCAATTTCAAAACAAGCTCAATTTGTTTTGAAAATATGATTGTTTGTCTAATTACCTCAGATATTGTTCTTACAACCAACTCAATTCGTTTTGAAATTGTGATTGTTTGTCTAAATACGTCAGAGAGTGTTCTTTCAACCAGGTTTTTACATTAAGCACAGTAAGGCCCTAAAAACGTCACAATTGAGTCACAAAATGTGTCAAATTTTATTTATGGTGGTTGAAATCTGATGAGCACCGTGTTTTGTTACTATTAGCACTAGCTATTTCTTCGTCTAGACGATGTTTTGATTGCTGGAAGATGTAAGTCGACACGATTGAAGCATTGTGTGGTAACTTTCTTTTTTCAAACTGTAATGTACGATTGTCATCTGCGTACGCTAGATGTGATTTTTAACGCAGGGTGAGTATACAAATTGGGATACTAATTGTCCTAAATCTCTAGTGCACAATGTAAAGGATTTTCTGTGTTTAGCCACACGCGGTTATTCCCAGGTACAATACTTGTAAGCGATGTTACGTATACAATTTTAAAACAATCGAATTTATTGAACTATACAATCAATTCAGAACAGAAAGTACGAAAAAGAAAAACTCAAGAAGATTATAAGACTCCTGGAACTAAACGACCACCAAGGAGACCACCGCTTGGAAGGCCTGGAATACCTGTTGGAATACCAGTTGGAATACCGGCTGGTGGAGCTGGGAAGCCTTCTGGTAAACCAGTTGGAATACTGGTTGGAATACCGGCTGGTGGAGCTGGGAAGCCTTCTGGTAAACCGGTTGGAATACTGGTTGGAATACCGGTTGGAATACCAGTTGGGATACCGGTTGGGATAGCATCTGAAAAACCAGTGAAAAGATCAGCGAATGATTTGAATTGATCTTCAACTTGGGTAATAGCGTCCACAAGTTCATCAATTGGGAAATCTGGAACGTTTTCTGCTCCTGGGAATTGAGATTTGATTTCGGCTTGATAGGTTTTAGCAGCGTTTTCAAATTGAGCTTTAGCATTGTCGATAGCAGCGAAGAATGCGTCGGAGAGTTGAGCTGGGAGATCAGTAGGGAATGCTGGGAATGATGGTGGGGCTGGGAATCCTGCTGGTAAACCAGTTGGAATACCAGTTGGAATACCTGCTGGTGGGGCTGGGAATCCTTCTGGTAAGCCGGTTGGGATACCGGTTGGGATACCTTCTGGTGGGGCTGGGAAGTCTTTTGCTTCTGGTAAACCAGTTGGAATACCGGTTGGAATACCAGTAGGGATACCTGTTGGGAAACCTTCAGCGAGACTAGCGAAACTGTCAGCAAAACTTTTGAATTGATCTACAATTGGAGTAAAAACGTCATTGATTTCAGCAATTGGGAAATCTGGAACATTTTCAGCACCTGGAATTTGAGATTTAACTTGGGCTTCAAAGTTTTCGGCAGCACTGACAAAAGCAGCTCTAGCAGCATCCACGGCACTGAAGAATTGGTCAGCAAGGTCAGTTGGGAATGCAGTTGGGAATCCTTCTGGTAAACCAGTTGGAATACCAGTGGGAATACCGGCTGGGGGAGCTGGTAAGCCAGTTGGGATAGCAGTTGGGACACCGACTGGGGCATCAGTTGGGGCACCTTCGACGGCACCACTAGCGCCAGCTCGGCCTTCGATAGCTACAGGCAAAGATAAAACTGTGGCAAGGTAAGTTAAGAAAACAAGTGAAAATTGCATTTTGAGTTGTTAATGATAAAACTAAACCAGGGGAAATAGCTTGATTTATATAGTATATTTCAAATACAGGGCACGTATAAGCACCCCAGCGTAAAGGTTTCTTCTAAAATACTATAATAGGAATTTTTTGCATCTTATTATTGACACATTATGCAAGATTGGAAGATTTCAACAATTGTTTGACATAAATCTGTGGGTTTAAAAATAAGTTCCTAACATGTGGCTGGGAAACGACCGGAACCAAAACAAATTGTGGGGTGCATTTATAGGAGTAATATGAATAGTGATGGTGTTTTTAGCGGGCAATAAACACTCACGGGATATCAGGGAGGAGCCATCGTTGTTTGACAAAGGATATTATAAACATTCCTCTTGAACCCTATTACTGTAACCAGCATTTCCGTGGTCACAACGTTTGGGTCAATAGTTATTGTTTCGTGAAATATTAGCGGTTGTATGGGAACTTTATTCATTGTTTGAATATTATTTGAAATTCCATGTATTTTGGATGTCAAAAATTTCATAATAAATTATTATCATCCCAATATCATAGACCACCCCACGAGTTGATTACGAAAGGATTTCAATTTATTTTCCACAGTTTGCAAATATTCTGTGATACACTTAAGTTGCGATAGCAAAGTAGCCAATGTTTTGTCGGCTTATAGACCAGCCACCAGATTGTTTAATAATAGAACATCTTATTTGTACAGGACAATGATAATTGTTCTATGGTAGATTTGACAACAAAAGTGACTCAGTTCGTCCAGTTCGTATTAGGAAGCTAAATCTTCAACGAAAGAAAATTTCTGGTTTTCACCTGGATGAAAACGGTAATTTCTTAAAATGAACACCATTATATTTCATTTGCATCAGATAGATTCCGTACGATACTGCATGTTTGCGAGTTACCACATGCATGAAGGTTGGCTGAAGTTCTCTACTTATAAACGAACACTTGCACGATCCAGCTTATACTTGTAGGGAATGGGCCACCTCAAATATCGAATAATAGATATATTCAATCTTGGAGTTGAAAATTAGAACTACCCCATATGAAATGGTGGATTTTATCCAACTTGGTGGTGGTAATTTTCTCCAACCGTGGCCATGGAACGACAAGATGGGCGATCTTTCTTGTACGCTGTGCTAATTTATTCCCCAATAGGCTAAATGGTGGATCATAGATCAGTAGAACTGGATCATATTCTCGAGAAATGGAAGTCACATAGTTGCATTTGTTGAGTCTAGCGTACATGTGATAGTCTATAACGATCTACGGAAGCCGACTCAACAAATGAGAATATTTATCTCAACAGAAAACTAAATAGCTCAGCATAATATAATTATCACCACCAATACTCTGTATATTGTGGCTCTAAAGCCATTAATATACTTTCAAACTAGGTATCACAAAACTTATACGAAACTAAAAGAAATTTATCGATTAGTACATACATAAATTAGTCATCGATTAGTTATTGATGGCTACATTCATGGCCTTGTTGGAGTGAATTGTGATAGAATTAGGCAATATATTTATCAGAAGAGGAATATGCTTTTACCAGATCGGTACTGTATATAATGTATTAAAGGTTCAACATGAGTATAACTGATAGTTTTGATAGTACCCAGTGATGAGAGAATGAGTATATAGTTCAATACTATCGATTTAGTAGCTAAATTTGGAAGGAGTTTCCTTTAGGAGGTTTTTGGGACCCACGGATAAGCGGTATTTTTCTTCGTTTTTTTCTTAGGTGTACAAAAAATGTACGATCTATATACAACTATAATGAGTTTTAAACTAACCATCTTTGTAACTAAGACCCGTACATTATTCTAGGGAAACCTATGGAAAAACTCCTATGGGTTATAAGCCCATTTTACCGTCACAGTAATACCTCATTGAAATCTTGAAATCTTGACAGCATCCGTAATGCAAACGTTGTTGCAAATAAATTCACCAACTCCGCCAAATTTTACAACTACAGGAATACCCAATTTTTTTTTTATTATTTTAAATGGCTTTCGCCTATACATACGCAAATCACAAACGTTAACACACTAACTAAATTTAAGCTTCATCGATCCATCTCCAAAAGAATTCGGATGCTATTGGAATGAAGACAAAGAGGATCTAATGAATTATTTTTTAAACTCGTCTGGATAACCACCACCTGAACCACCATCAAAACCACCAGAACCACCAGCATAAACACCACCATCACCTGAACCACCAGTAAAACCGCCATCAAAACCACCAGTAAACCCACCATCACCTGAACCACCAACTAACCCACCACCAAAACTGCCATCGAAACTACCAGTACCATCAGCTCTTTTCTTAAACCCATCTGGAAAACCGCCATCAAAACCGCCATCAAAACCACCTGAACCGCTGAAACCACCATCAAGGTCACCAGGACCATCGAAACCAACTGAGCCGGTAAAACCACCATCACCACCATCAGTTGGAGGATCAAAACCACCTGAACCGGAAATACTACCATCAAAACCACCAGGTCCATCAAAACCACCTGAACCGCTTAAATCATAATCAGCAGGCAAAGATAAAACGGAGGCAACTAAAGTTAAGAAACAAATTGAAAATTGCATTTTGAGTTGTTAATTTGTTAATGATATATTCTCAACCAGGGGAAATAGGGTGGTTTATATAGTAAAGTTTTTACTGGAAAGATATAGCACGTATAACCATGCCAATGGAAAGGTTTCTAGATTTCCGTTGAAATATTATACTTGGAATTCAATCGCATCATATTATTGACACAATATGCAAGGGTGCAACAGCGAATTGATTGTTTAACTGTGGCTATGAAACTCTGGGAACCAAAACAAATTGTGGAGTACATGTATAGGAGTATACGAATAGTGATGTTGATTTAGGGGGCAATAATACCCGACGGGGGTTTCAGGAACCATCGTTGTTTATCCAAGGATTTTATAAAATTTTCACTCGAACCCAGTTGCTGGTACCAGAAATTTCGTAACCAGGACAGTCATTCAATAGTTATTGTTTCTTGAACAGATATAATTAGCGGTTGTATGGGAACTGTATTCACTGTGTTCATGAATTTAGAACGTCAAAAATTTCATAATAAATTTTTAACAACAGCTAAGAATATCATAGACTACCCAACAAGTCTTGCATTTCAAATTCAGTTTATTTTCCATTTACAAATATTTTGCGGCAATACACTTGAGTTTTCCGTAATAAACTACCCCATGTTCTGTAGCCTTGCTTATACTAGCCATCATCATTTTTTAGAATACAACATCTGACAATGATTGTTCTTTGGTAGGAATTTGTCAATACAAAATTGACACAGTGCAAACAATTCGTTCTTAGGAAGCTAATTCTTCAACCTATGAAGAATTCAAATTTTTGGTTTTAGCCTGGTTGAAAACAGTAATTTCTATTATATTCCAACTGCATTTGCGACATGCTTACGAGTTGATTGAGGCATGGAAGTTGGCTTAAGTTCTCTTGAAATAATCCAGCACTTGAAAATTCCAGCTTATACTTGTAGATAATGGAACGACTGAAATATACATCACTTGCACGTTGCTTATACTTGTAGATGATGTACCTACTCAAATATACTGCACTTGAACGTGCTTATACTTGTAGATAAAGTAACAACTCAAATATCCAGCATATACTTGGAGCCGATGTAAAAACTCAAATAGAACTTGCAATAGTACACTTGCCAATTTCAACATTAACGGTATCTCTAGTAAGCAACACCAATACGAGTATTAATTCGATCGTGAAGTTGAAAATTAAACTACGTCAAAATCTGGGGTGAATTTTATGAAGTTTATGCAACTTGGTAGTGGTAGTTTTCTTCAACTGTGGTGGTGGAAGGACATGATGTCCGACTTGTTGAGCGTTGGGTAAATGTATTCCCCAGTATGTTGAATGATGGATCAATTGTCCTAGATCAGCAGAACTGGATCATGTTTCATGAAATGACGTAACGTTCGTTTTCGAGGTCAAGCGTACATTTCATAGTGAAATTTCCTGGTTTCCTAAAATCTGAATTGCTTAACAATTATGGAACGTCCGAAGTTTGGAAAATTGTCCATATCGTCCTACAGCAACCCAATCAGCAATTGAGATCTTTTATCTGATAGTAGAACAGTCTTCATTATAGTAGTGAGAAGATTTGTCTATCGTTCAAAGTCATCGATTTAACGGCAGCCATTGGGTTTTTTAGGGCCAACGGGTAACCAGTAGGGTCTCATTGAGACTTGACAGCAACCGTAAATGCAAACTTTGGTGAAAGTAAATTCATTTCTCTTAAGGAGTACATTCCTTTACATAATTAATGAAGTAGGTACAGAACTATTTACCACTCAACCTCTTACCTTCTAGACACGGAAATTTTAAATGCTCTTTTTGGCCTTGGCTTAGTTGTTGCTAATCTTGTGATTTAGTTTTCTCAAACTAGATAGAACTCTAAGTTTGATTGAAAATTTGAAACCCTGGTATTAATCAAAGAGACAAAAGTGGCATTGACACCTGTCATGTCCTCTAGTCGAGCTAAAATGATTATAGGTGGCTAATGGGTAGCGCCTAATTTGGATATATTAGTTGTGAGTTACTGGAGATACTGTTTCTTCTGGGTCCTCCATATTTCTTTGATATTGATCACTCCACTAAATTCTACGACTTATAACTTACAGTACAATACTAAAACCAAATTTTATTTTAACCGGCTTTCGCCTATATATACCCAAACCAAAAATGTGAACTAACTAAGTTTAAACTAGTTTACTTCATCGATCCATCTCCAGGAGAAATCAGTTCTACCTAAATCTTTATCGGCAATGGCAGAGAAAGCAGTTGGAGAGAAATCCAAATCGCCAGGTTTACAACCAGGACAAGAGTCAACGACAGTGACAATTACAGTGCTGTCACCCCATTTGGCTTCGATTTGTTTACCACAGTAAGGGTTGTTGTTAGGGTTTCCGTTAGGAGTCTTTTTGTTAAACACTTCTTGAGATAAAGCAACAATGTAGTCACTGTCGTGGGAAGTCCAACCACAAGCACCCATACCGGTATCGTAATAAGTCATTTCACCATGGTTAGGGAAATCTTCGGAAGAAGATGGGGAAGTAGCACTTGCGGATGCTTCAATGGAAGTGGTTGAAGGTTCTACAGTAGTTGGAGTAGAAGTGGTTTCAGCAGCTTCAGAAGTAGCCTCGGTAGTAGCTTCGGTGGTAGCTTCAGTAGTAGCTTCAGTAGATGAAGTAGTAGCAGCTTCAGTAGTGGCTTGAGCAGCTACAGTGGTAGGAGCAGCTTCAGTGGTAGCAGCTTGAGTTTCTTCAGCATCTTCAGTAGTAGCAGAAGTTTGAGTAGCACTTTCAGCGAGAGTGGTTGGTTCGTTGTTCTTGTTGACATAGACGGTGGAGTATTCAGTGACCCAAACGACGTCTCTTTTTTCAATAGGAACGGAAACAGCAACAGATAAGACTGAGGCTAAGGAAAGTAAAGTTGAGAATTTCATAGTACAAAGGAATGACTAAGGTAAGGTAGATATAACTAAAGGAATGAAGTTATACTAGAAGATGCTATTGAAATCAATAAATAGTAGGAGGATCTAATAATTTTTTTATACGAACTTATTTTTTTTTTCTGTGGTGTCGATATGAAACGTTTTTACTCCTTCAACTTGAAATACTTTTCAACACTTGACAACTTTACAAGATCTAGACTTATCATTTAACCATTCTTTTTACTGATATTGTAAACATACATATTACTTACATATATAATATACATATAAGTTCACTTCTACAACTACTATACCTATTATCTCTATTTCCAGATCAAGTCTAGACTTTCAGTATACGATTTAACCGCATTGGGAACATTTGAAAATCTCATCGGGTGCGAACTTTTCATTGGCCCTTACATAAAAGAAACACTAATGGTAGCGCAGTATAGAAGATGCATCAACTGATGTAATCTTATAGGGGTGTTTACTCTTTATTGGTGGTAAAGTTTTTTAAGGTACGCGAATCTAGACTATAATGTATCTAATTTGTTTATTTTCATGCAAAATGTAAATGCAATATTATATATAAATATATATATAATCGTTATGCTTGTAGGTGGTGTATTAATCAACACATTTGTTGGGGAACATGTAATCTATAGCAGTGAAAAGCCATTTGCTTTGGAAACTAGCTAAGCCATGAGTTTTCGCTCTTAATCTCATATTTCGATCATCAGTGACCAAGATGCAATACCTAAAAGTCTTTGCTGCTTTCGCTTTTAGAACAACGAAATCTTCTGGCCTTGCTGGTTTGTATTCTTTGGTTTTGCACTTCGAAACAGTAACATTCAACCCTTTCATTAATTTCTTGCCAATCTCATCATGTTCATTGACAGCATTCAATATCGTTTCATCGACGCTCGATCTCCAGTTGGAATTGTTTTCAAATTCGGTGGTTTCATTGATATCAGATGCAACAGTCCCATCGAAACGTAAGGGTAAAATTTCTCGTGTTAGGTAGAGTTCACGTATAATTATCACTGACCTCGTAGCAGCATCGGCTATAGTCGCTTCAGCTGATTTTCTTAATGCTCTCAACTCTTGGAATACTATCAATGGTATCGACACTTTAAACACGCCGTCTCGTACACATTTAAACACTCGTCCACAATGTTTCAACCAGATGTTGGTATCTAAAGTGATATAGGTGATATTACTATCCATGTGCTCGCCAAAATTCCCTTCAATCATTTCGTCTTCGGGTGAATACTTATTTTGGTAATAATACTGATCATTCTGTTCGTACTCTTCATCTTCGTCTTCTTCAAATTCAGAATCGGCATACCCATCCAACTCATCGACATCTACTATATCATCGCCCAACTCAACTTGGACATTACTGTTATTCTCGCCAAACCAGTTCAAATCTTTTTGTTGACTGGTGAATTCGTCTTTGGATGCTAGATTATTGGGTGAGATTGTTTGTAATAAATTGTTTTGGATAAACCTGCCGTCATTGAATAAGAAAATCTCCATATGTGCCAAATTCTCGTTGGAATTCATCGAATCAGAGGTATTGTAGATGTATTCGTCATATTTGAAATCATTAATTGTTCTGATTAACCCATATTCAGGGTACTTGTCAGCAATGATTCTGGCTAATAAGATAATCCTCACCACTCTGACATCATTTTCCCCCTCCATTTTCGATTTCACCTTTCGATCGTAATCAGCTAGCACAGAACACATGCCGCTTATAGGTAAATCAAATAAATTGCCATCTTCAACCCCGGCCTCATGTAAATCTTTGTAATCTACCTTCTCATCAATCTGATCAAACCATAATGTCCCCCAGCATTTCCACACTTCAGGTAAATATTCATGATTATTGAAATGGGTGATATAATCAGGGTACTTGTAGATATAATCAGTCAAGACTTGACGTAAGTTTGGCGAGTTTTGGGCAAAATGTAATAATGTGTTGATGTAGTTAATAAATGACTCCCAGGGGAAGAGCTTTTTGAAAATCCACGTAAACATGGGTTTGGCGTTGGGGAATTTGTTCGTGGCTTCACCAATGGCGATTAAAAAGTAGAGCCAGACGATTACATGGCCCGTAGATGCTTGTTTGGGGCCTATAAGGTAATGATTCAAGATCCGACTCGAGAGTTCCAAGACTGATTTGTTGATGAATTGGAGACAGTAGTACCAATCGGTGACATTCAATTCAGCTGCCACTACAGACTGGCCGTCCACCCCGTGGAAGGTACTTTCGAGCCCCTCTTCGTTTGTCTTTGACTTCCGTTTCCTATCCTTCTTGTCTTTGCGTTCTTTTAGAGCTTCTGGTAGCTGGAAGAGTTTGGCAAACGGGTTTTTTGCATCACCAAACCCGATCAAATGGTTGACGTTGGCAATGGCGAAAAGTGATCCTTTCGTCGACCAGAAATTGATCTTCTCCATCGTGTTTGCTGAGCGTTGGGAATTGTGCTGTTGCTGCGACATCTGGGGGTGGTCGTTTATGGCTACACCGGAGGGGGTGTAGAATTCTCGGGTGAAGAAGTTGTAACCGTTGGAGTCGCTACCGAAGGTGAGACCGTAGCGGGTGACGAGGTCGATTCCGTATTGGATTTGTGTGTCATGGACGTCGTTAACAGATTCGCTGGGGACGCCACTACCAGCACCGGCTTCGCTGGCACTGGTTCGTGCAGTGTATATACTCAACAACACCTTATGAATCTTGATAAAATCAATCACTGGCAACTCCAACAACGGTAAAATATTCCTCTGGGTGCATATATTCTCCACCACCAATCTTAAATAATGCTGCGTGGGGACGAAAGGATCCCTACAGGAGACTGATTTGCCGATGTTAACTAACGCATCTAGATTATCCTGTTGAACCGTGCACATGTGGTAATAAATCTTGCCGTGGCCATATAATGACCGCATCGACACCTGGTACCAATATTCGGCTGAAATCTTCCAATCAATGAATTTCGACGAATAAAGGGCAATGGCCATGCGAGAAAGATCTCCCAATTTCTCGGCCCACCAACCCTCCATTTCTAGGATTGGATCAGTCAAATTCAGAATAATACTGAAACAGTAACTAATGAAACACAGACAAATTTCATGATCTTGAAAAATGGACATAATATTCTTTAGTACTTCCAAAAACCCCACCACCCCGTAGACCCACATTCTTCTGGGTATTTTGTAAATCTCAACAATATTTTTACCAGTTTTAAACTGGGTCTGGTTGGAAGAGGGTTTTAGGGCAGTTACTAAAAAATCATAATAATTGTTTAACAACGAAAGATTATGATGGTAAACCGTCCATAGATCGTTAGAAAGTTCCAGAGTTTTATTAGCAGATTTATCATAAGAATCTTGGAGCTGATTAATCTTGATAGTGATTTCAATACAATTTTTCTGAACAATTTCTTCGAAATTGACGATATTTTTATAAGTTTCCTTTAGTTTTGTAGCTAGTTGTTGCTCTTCATCGGACATAACCCTAGGTTCATCCTTTTCTTTATCATCAGAAGAATCAGAAGTGTGCGTTATGGACATATTATTAGGAGATTGGGGAATCTCATACGAATACTTGTTAGGAGACGTATCTGATCTTTTTTTGTTTATAATATAATTAGTCAATGAAGGGTGTCTCTTAGTTTGGTTTGAGTCATAATTCAGTTGTGATAAGTGATTATTATTCATAATAATCACCAATTGTTTCACTTGTAGTGGTATCAATAGATTGTTTGGGTGGTCAATACTAATGATGGTATAATCGCAATTTGGATGATTTGCACGACCAAAAGTTTCAAATGATTTACCACTTTAAGATTAATAGTAGTAGTATTACTTATACTATATCTATACCTACTACATCTACATCTAGTATTAATATTATACCTATTACTACAATACCTATTACTATATATTCTATGTCTAATCCTATTCCTTTTCCTTTTCCCGCACTTCCGCATCCTTTGCATTCTTTTTTTCCGCCATTGTCAAAATCTCACACTGTTTTTCTCCCAATCTTTCCCACTTTGATCTCTCACTATAAACGGTTTGCCAGCGTCCGTAACACAAGTGTGGGGTTAAGTTTTTTTTTTATTAGTATGTAAATTCATCTTCATATTCTATATTGATATGATATATACTCTTGTTCTTTGGATAGGTGGTGTTGTATATATACTATTTGGTGTTATTAAATGCAAAACTTTATGTTTGCATAATGCTTTATCTATTTTTATTTTTCTGGGGCTTTTCTTCACTAGTGACGTTTATTTTAGTTTGTTCTTTGATCGTCTAAAATAATATGATTATTTTTAGTATAAACAATATTATATGTTCAGTTGGATTGAAGTATGACATGATACGAGTAATATGATGTTGAATGTAGCTTCAATTAGTGTTGATTATGTCATTATCTAAGTATTCTTCCTCTATATTTAGTTATTCTTGATTTGGTAATTATTACTCTGTGTTTGTAAATTATTTAATGGGTGGTGTTGAGGGTTGATAATAATTTGGGAAATGTAATATTGTATTGACTTTTAAATAATTAAAAGTATGTTTAATTGATATTGTTTCTTATGTGGTAATTGGTTGCACTTACAAATTTTTTAGAAATATTACAAGAATGACTTGAAATTGTTTTATATTCATTGATGATTTTATCTGATATGTTTATATTGTTTATTTTCTCTTCAGGATTGATCTACCTTAACCGATTAGACTGCCATTGGTTTTTTCCTGATGTGGTATTTTTTTTTCATTATCTGCATTTAATTAAACTAAAAATAGTCCGATCGATGGTGCGACGATTATCGGATGTATTTCGTTATGAAGTGATAGAGCTGCACTTATGGGGTCGTATACACGATTTTAGGTAACATTATTGAATATCATTCATAGATATTCTAATAGTTAATCCATAAATAGACCACGCTCAGGTCATGAGCTTAGAGTAAAGGGTATATGTAGAGATTGGCCAGTGAGCAAAGAAGTCAAACGCTCGCATATCTCGCTTAGCCAGAATGTGGTACTCGGGGTTTAGTAGAGACACGGTTTTTGCAACCAAAAAGACTATACGATTTAGAGTAAAGGCAGAGGTAATTTATAAGTTAAACTGAGTTAATCGAGCCATTTAATGGAGAAAATGATAGTTAATATTCAATCGAGTGAATGTACCTTAAATAGATACTAAATCGTGCTTGCACAAAACTTGAAAATATCTGTAACACATTCACTAGGTGGGTGTTAGTTCAAATATATTCTTGTGATTCCAAATAATACTTGAAACTTATTTCAACATATTCTCAATCTTAATTAGTATTACTAATTATAATTATGTCATCAAAATAAATCATCAAAATAAATCATCAAATCCACTAACTTAATCTCATAGTAACTATCATTTCCATCCACAAACCATCCCCATCTACACATTCATTGTTTCATATAATTTTTATTTATTAATATAAACTAGATAGTTGACAGTACCCACAAAGTAGCGGCTGATATTTCGAGACCAACTTTCGCCAAATGGAATACCAATACCCAGAATAACAAAATACCTTCGGTATTCTTGTTCTTCTGTCCGACTATTTCAACTTCTTCTTTGGTCTTAATTGATTGGTGTGTCCACACTTTCTCTTTCTACAGTTGGTAGCTCTAGGAGGTAATCTGGCGTAACATTTTCTGCAGATACTCTTCTCACAGTTGTATTTAGAAGCCAACGCTTTTAATGAAGGTTCAATCATTGTGGTGATATAATATAATGTAATGAAAATGTTGATAAATTTTTTATGAGTATTGAAATTGGGTGAGGGTGTTGAAACCCTAAAATTAACAATTGCACGTGATGTCTATTTTTCAAATTGTTGTCTTGTTTTTATGACCATGTCACGAGACTTCGATTGTCTTGGTCTTTGACAATATCACATGATTTTATGTCATGTTTACATTCAATCCCAATTTAATATTTCAATTGCGGTGGTAGGTAAATACAGACGGCACAATTCATCATGAGTGATGATAATAAGGTTAACATGGAAGATGATGAATTGGACTTGTTAAATCAGTTTGTACAGGAGGATGTGGAGTTGGTAGATGATCCAGATAGTGCTATGGAGGTGATAAGGGAGGTTAATGATGTGGAAGAAGGTACCACCGAAGGTGGTTCCCTCGAAGATGATAAAGATGTTGCAGAGGGCAGTAGCAGCACCGAAGGTGCTGCTGCTGAAGGTACTCCTGGAGATATAGATATCTCAATTGATCAACCGATGGAAGTGGAGACTGTTGATGGTGTTGATGCACCTGTTGATGGTGTGGACAATAATGTTGAATCGGTAGATTCAAATGATCAGGAAGTAGGTGATGTGGAA
>JANIVU010000056.1:0-15839 GCA_030557765.1 Suzukiozyma candida
TAAGTAGTGTTCAATAGATATGGATTTTAACGATAGTTACTACAGATTACAACAGGCAATTCATTGAAGTCGAAGTAACTTTAATAAAAATGATAGACTACACGCCTGAGGCAAAGAAGATAAACCTAGCAGGTCTACATCTTAACCCGTTGCACTTTGGTCGTAAAAATATTTATTTTCTTGAATTAAGATTGCTCTACATGAGATCTTCGTTTCTATGAAGGTCCACAAGCTTCTCCTACATTGTAGTTGTTTCGGCTAGTTGAAGCCTTCTTTAACAACAATTTGTCTTTTTGAGACGGATTAATGAATATCTGCCAATTATGCCATGTGCTAAACTATATCGTATGGCACGCCATGATAGATTCCTAAATTGAGTTTGAACGATGATGTACCTCTGTGCCAGAAGAATTATTTTTGCAAAAGGAGTAGTCGGAAATATCTCTATATGTATAAGCGGCTACCTTTGGGTGTTTGTTATTCTCATTGTCCTGCGACTGTTCACGGCGATACTTGTTGAAGCTGTCAATTCTGTGGGCGGGACGCTGAAACCCCCAGAGAGGATCGCCGGCAGCATGGAAGTTGCTTGCGTCTTCTACTATTGTTTCCTGGAATTTTTCTAAACGGTTGCAATTTAGGAGGGAGTAAGTAACATGTTTTGCAGGGTAGTTGCAGTTACGGGGTATTTTTCATTGTTGATTTATGATGTTATGAAAATGTCATTTAAGATATCATTGTTAATTGTGTTTGATGATAAATTTTGCTTCTGAATTGCTTGCTACTGAGCTTTTGTGAAGAGATGAAAATGTTTCTGCTGTTTTTCTTTCGGCCGATACAATTTTCATTTGTTAAAGTTTCTGTCGGATGATGGTTCCGATTTTCCATTGCTGAAAAATGCGAAATGGTATACATCAACAGTTATTAACAAATATGGTTGAATACAAGGTAATAGATGTTGTGAGAGTGAAGGATATTATCAATCATAGACTCTTGTTCCAATTACCGCTTTCGTATGCTGAAAAAAATGGCCCAACTATTGCAATTGTCGCCAATATCACTCAGAAATATGATGAAACCATTCATTCCCAGGATCAAATACTCCCAGAGAATCCTAAATTGATCTGTTACTTGCAAGGTGGACCTGGTTTTCCATGTGAAGTCCCATTAGCTAATTCTAATAAAACTAAAGTTTTATTGGATAAAGGTTATACTATTGTTTATTTAGATCAGCGTGGTACAGGTTTAAGTACTCCATTAGAAGTGGGTACTATCAGTAAACTCGTTGGTGAAAAACAAAATGGTGAATCAAATCAAGATTATGTTAACCGTCAATTACAATTCATTTTAAATTTTAGAGCTGATTCTATTGTGGAAGATGCAGAATCGATTAGAAATAGTTTGATTGGTGATGAAAAATGGTCTTTACTTGGTCAATCTTATGGTGGGTTTTGCTGTTTCACTTATCTCTCCAAATTTCCAGGCAGTCTTCGAGAAGTTTTGGTTACAGGTGGGGTGCCTCCAATTGGTTTTGGTGCTGATGATGTTTATCTGGCAACTTACGAAAGAACTAAAGAAAGAAATGTCCACTATTATAATAAATATCCCGGCGATATTACCAAGGTTATGAACATTTGTGAATACTTGTCTAAACATGAAACTAAATTACCCAATGGTGGTACCCTTTCGGTAGAAAGATTTCAACAACTTGGTCTTACATTTGGTGGCCTTGGTGGTACTGATAATCTCCATCAATTGGTGTTCAAATTTGATTATGATTTACAGTTATTTGGTCAACCAACCTACAGTACGTTAACCGATTTACAGAATCAATCTGGATTTGACACCAATATCATTTACGCGTTATTTCAAGAAGCTATCTATTGTGACGGTAAATCACAATCCAATTGGAGCGCTGATCGATTAAGGTACATCAAAGGAAATGAAGATTTTGTTTTTAGTGAAGATTCCCAGAAAGTATTCTTCACTGGTGAAATGGTTTACAAATCAATGTGGGAAGATTATTCTGAATTAAGGTCATTGAAGGATTTGGCAGATGCGTTACATGAAAACACTCAATGGAGTCAATTGTATGATGCAGAAGCTTTATCTAAAATCACGTTTGATCAAGTA
Source organism: Suzukiozyma candida (assembly GCA_030557765.1). Lineage (NCBI taxonomy): Eukaryota > Fungi > Ascomycota > Pichiomycetes > Serinales > Debaryomycetaceae > Suzukiozyma > Suzukiozyma candida. Next base: position 2,131 of record JANIVU010000056.1, read on the forward strand.
CCTATTGTTGCTGCTACATATGTTTATGATCAATACGTTGATTTTGATGTAACAAGAAAAGTCAAGCAAAATGTATTCAAAGGTAACGGAAACTTAAGACAATACATCACTAGTGAATTCTTCCACAATGGTTTAAGATCAGACCCTGAAAAGGTAATTGGATCATTACTTGACTTATTGAATTGTGAAATTGATTAAATTACAAATCTATAAAATATTTTACCACAATACACACCCCAGCATAAAACTATACATCTCTTAAATGTTCGATATCATTCAACAATTTAGCTTTCATTTGATCCAACTTTTGAATTTCTAATTTTATTTTCTCTGATTCATCTTTCAATTGTAAAGATTGTTGACTCATGGCAGAATTTTTCAACAATAACTTCTCATCAAGTTGACCTTTCTTGACCATTGATGTAATCAATTCATAAGCCACCTGGGCTCCATTCGTTGCAGTTACCTCAGCATTATCGAAAGCAGGGGAAACTTCGACAATATCAGCCCCCACGATATTCAACCCATCAATACTTCTTAATACGTGAATCAACTCCCTTGGTAACCAGCCACCTGGTTCTTGTGTCCCAGTACCTGGGGCCATACCTGGATCCAATACATCAATATCTACAGAAATGTAAGTTGGGGTATTCTTAGGAATCTGTTGTAAAATCTGGTCAATATTCGCTTGGACTCCATCCAACCAAATAGAATCGGCTTCGATTCTGACATAGTTCTGGTCGTCATCATCATGATAATCTTGTATGTCGACCAATCGAGTCCTCAAACCGGCATGAATGTTTGTCGAGGTAGTCAATCCTTCTTGATGGGCTTTCCATAACATTGACCCATGATTCAATTCAGATTGTTCTGAGGTCCAGAAACTGGGGTACTTATCAGGGGCCCAGGTGTCTAAATGAGCATCAAAATGAATAATATTGACAGGACCATAAATCTTATTTAAGGCCCTCAAGTGAGGTAAGATTATAGAATGATCACCTCCTAAAATAACGTAACGTGGGGGTAAGCTCGGATTTTGTTTTGAATGTCTTTTCAACAACAACTCGTCGAAAGCCTGGTCCATTTGTTTGAAAGCAAGGGTATTATCCATGGGGGTTACAGGAATGTCACCACAGTCTAATACTTTGGCCCAATCATTATAAGGATTGAAATGAGCCCGGTGGTTGTAACCTCTCAAACTAGTTTGTCTTTGACTGGCGGCTCTAATTGCCCGAGGACCAAATCGAGCCCCAGGACGATAAGACACTGCAGTGTCGAATGGTACACCAATGACAGCCACATCATAAGTTTCTTCGGGTGTAAGCAAGCACTGGTGATGTTCCAAATGAGCAAACGTATTTATTCCTTGAAAAGGCCACAATTGACCCCAAGCTTCCTGTAATTGGGAAGTATCCAAAGTCAAATTATCAAGCACATCATTTTCAAAAGGTTGTTGAAATGACAACACCAAAGGTAAAAGCAAACTAACAGCAGCAATATTAACTTTCATAATGAAATATGTCTGAATCAATCATTACCTTGACTTTTCAGTGGCTTTATATGGTATAATCTTGATAACCCAAGTGCGAATTGTATCTCCCAAAGCAGTAATGCGCTACACCATAATTAATTCCACTTCAGATTAGGTAACTAGAAGCGTAAATAGTTAATGATAGCGGTGTCTTATGACAATTAAACTATAATATTAGAATATAGTAAATAGTTATTTCATCTTTAATTCTACGCAATGTTACCCCTTTTCCCACAACAAGAATATCCAAAAATGACAAAATTTTAGAAAAGATGTAGAGACAATTTAAAAACACGAATTGTACTTCTGAAAGAAGACAACCTGATGTTTCTAATTCAACAGTGTTATTCCCAAGTCAATTGTAGTTGTTTCCAAATCCATTGCTAATTTCACTGGTTGCAAATGACATCATCATTTCACCACGCGAATAAATCACCAAAATTTACCACCTTGATTTTACAACACTTTTCTTTCTTGACCACAGTTACAACAAATACATCAATTGATACCTAGTAACTATGATTTTTGGTTTCCATCATAAAGATAAAGAAACTGGTGAAGTTACTACTGGAAACACTGGGTACAATCGTCCTCCAGCTCCATTACCAGGTCAAGATCCCGCCCAGCAACCACCACAACAACAACAGTTCTTTTCAAACGACCAGGAAAACGTCATGGACGTTGGTGGTCAAGCAGCACCACCTCCAGAGTTGTTTAAACGTGTTAGACACGCGGTTGTGCCTCAAGGTACACCTTCTGGTGAAAATGATGCTCCGATCCAAACTAATAATTTCTACAATAATTTGACTTTGGCCGATCAAACCAATCCAGTGTGGACCCAGCCATACTCTTTATGGTTGACTAAGGACCCCGGTCAGATGTATGGGTTGGCTTTCAATCATACCGATGCTGGCCAAAGAGTATTTGGTCCCGAAGGTAAAAATCTCTTTTTCTTCAACCCACCTAAAATTAAGTCTTGGGTGATTAGTGGTGAAGGTTTAGGATCTCAAACTGGTTTAAGTTTATCCAACCATGCTAAAATGTCGGTTACCTCTCAATTTTCTTTCAATGGTGGTAGTATCACTGTTCCTTTAGTTCAAGGTATGGGTTTTGTCACTGCGATTTATTCGAACACGAAACCAATATTGGGATCGCAAGTGGGAATTCAAGAGTTCCAAAAGGTTGGTGATAATAAATATCGCGTTAAGTTGTTTAACCAGGTTGTTTGGTCGGTTTATGTCTCGGGTGATATGGGTTTGAAATTGGATAATCCCAATCAAGTTAGTGGTGATAGAAGAGGCAATGCCACTATTCAATTTGCTCGTGGTGATTCTCAACATTATGATGAATGTGCCGGTACCTATCAAACTTCGGTCAAATTGTTGGGTAAAGTCTATGGCACTACCACTGAATATGGATTCGACTTTAACTTGGCAGGTAATTCTCGAACCAATACTGGTTTGGTGTGGTTATTGCCCCATCATTATGCATCTTTGGTTGATAATTCAAACTATACTGGATTAGAGTTAGATTCTACTACCAAGGGTGTGATGAGAGCTTATAAAAGAAAAACTATTGTTATCAAAGAGCAATTACCCAATATTAATTTCGAACCATGGGCTGTCTTTAAGACCACACCAAGCTATTCTTCTAATGCAATTAATTTGATGAGGCAAGCTGCTACTGTTGATGTCGAGGCTGATGTTGTCAATGAGGCCAATATTAATTCAATGTATACATCCGGGAAAATCCTTGACAAGTATGCATACATTGCCTATGTTTGTCATAACATAATCAAAGATCCAAATTTGACTAATAAAATCTTGCCAAAAGTCAAGGCTGCTATACAAATGTTTGCTAGTAATAGACAAATATTCCCCTTGGTTTATGATACTACTTGGAAAGGGATTGTCTCGTCTGCAGAGCCAGGAGAAGATTATGGGAATTCCAATTATAATGATCATCATTTCCATTATGGATACCATGTCCATGCTATCGCATTGGTTGCACAGATTGATAAAAATTGGTTATTTGCTAACAACAACTTGGTATTAAATTATGCCCAAACATTAATTAGAGATGTAGCGTCACCCAATGCCGATCAATATTTCCCGCAGTCGAGAAGTTTTGATTGGTTTCATGGACATTCATGGGCCCATGGGATTTTTGCCAGTGGAGATGGTAAAAACGAAGAATCATCATCAGAAGATTATCATTGTTATTACGGAATCAAATTGTTTGCCAGAGTGATTGGAGATCAAAGTATGGAAGCAAGAGCTAATATCGTATTAGCCATCATGAAACGGGCAATGAATTACTACATGTTGTACAGTAAAGATAATAAAATTCAACCTCAACAATTCATCCCCAATATAGTATCAGGAATTTTATTTGAAAATAAAATTGATTATACTACATTTTTTGGGCGAGGCAGTATTGGAGATGAGTGGATCCATGGTATTCATATGTTACCAATTACTCCAATTTCATCATTTATTAGAGGTCCTCAATTTGTTAAAGAAGAATGGGATGCCAAAATTGGTGGTATAATTGATCGAGTTCCAGATGGTTGGAAAGGAATATTAATGTTGAATTATGCATTATATGACCCCAAGGCATCTTGGAGATGGTTTGCTAGAGGTGATTGGGATCCAAGTTTAATTGACAATGGGATGTCAAGAACCTGGTCTTTAGCATACATTGCAGGTATTGGCGGGGAAAATTAGTAGAAAAATAAAAAAGTTAATAGAACAAATTTGGGGTAGTGTTTGTTGGGATATATTTATGTGAATTATGAATAGAATTATGAATAGAATTGGTATTAAAAGTTCAAATATACGTGAATTATGAATAGAAAGTGAAATTATATGGTGTAGATTGTTATGGAGATAGCAAATATTTTGTGGTCAATTGAACTATAAATTGAGATTTAGATTGGCCCATGTAATGAAGATTTGATTGAACTAACTTGTATTAAAATATTACAATTATCGGCTGTTCTACTTTCCACTTCGAATTGATATTGTTGTTGGACTTTCCATTAATATTTTTATACTTGCCAAGTTTTCGAGGTCAATTTATATTTTCTGGGTGCCATCAGGCTAATAGAAAACAAATGATAATAGATAAGAAAAGTGACTAGAATTGATGTCTCGATACCCAAATATCGTGTTGATTGTGCATGTTTTACTAGATATTCCCCTGTCGACGGCAGATTCTTGTATTGTAACCGAAGCCCCCAATTAAAGTTTAACTGACAGTTTTAACCAGGAGATATTGTAACCAGTATATATTATCAAACAACATTACGAGAAAGCGAGTAACCATCAACGAAGTTACCAGCAAAGAAGAACACTCACATGCATGCTCACTCTTGTAAGTATTATATTACTCGCATTGCTTGTAATAACCTCAACTTCGCTCATAATGTTCACACTAATTACTGACATTACTCGTACGAACCAATGTTCACTACGAGATTACTAGTACTAACTAAATTATTCGCTTCGCTCATAATTTAGCTTTTATCTACAACACATTATTAGCACATTATTCGCTTCGCTCATAATGTCTCATAATGTTCATTCTTTTTAATTATCTATTATTATTTAATTAAACAATGGTATAACATATCGTATCATCCTGATACGATACTATGTCAATATTAAAATGCTTTTATTTCGTAAACGAAATATCTTATACTAATAAAGCACCGACGGCTAAGACACCACCGAGAACACCCCAGTTCATAGCGTTGGAACCAGCAGCACCGGTAGGGTCGATGGTAGTACCGTTAGTGGCATTACCAGCTTCAGCTCTCTTGAAGTTAGTTGGAGCAGAATCTAACCAAGTAGTGGTGGTGGTTAATCTGGTGGTGTGGTCGAATCTACCGTAAACGTGGGTAGCTTTTGGATCCCAACCAGATTGGGTAACAACAACGGTTCTTTCAAACTTGTTGACGTCTTCAGCTACAACAGCAGTAGCAGTGGCAAGTAAAGCAACGTTAGAAACCTTCATTATTGATTAAAAGATAAAAACAGAAAAGATTACAGAAGAATCTTCCCAGTTTTATTTGAAAATTGCGGGAATTTTTTATTTTTTATTTTTTGTTGTTTTTTTCATGCAAGTTTCCTAATTGGGAACAGATTAAGCTTAAGTGAGACGAGGTGGTAAGAACAGAGAAGAGAAGGAAACAACAGAGTAAAGTATAGACAACAGAGAAGAATATATAAGACACTTGAGAAGATGTTAATATTAATTGAAATTAATTCAATTCTTTCTTCTTATCTTCTTTACCCTTACCTTCCCTCTCTTTTTCATTCTTTTTCGTTACTATTCTTCCGATTATTTTCTTTTTCTTCCGATGCATCCACTCCAAAAATTATTTTATCACAGCTTCTCATTGGTTGGAGGCAGGTGGGGAAGATACCATTCCACTAACAATAGCACCACCACCAGGTACACTGTAGCTGGTGGTATTGTAATAGTACTGTAATCTATACTCATGCGGCTCTGCTTGAGGTATTTTATATTGCCGACATTTACTCTAGTTACTCCGGAATTATTGCCGATGTATTTTGTAATTGTACAGTAATTGAAAATTACAACAGCACACGAGCAGTAATGTAACCATAAAGAATCAATGTGGGTAATTATATGTAGTGTCCTCGATATTGAGTGAGTCTATTGACACTTTCATATGATACGATAGTCATAACGATACATTTCTAACCGACAATAAGTGTGTCTCTACTTTTATCTACTTAATTACTGATAGATCTCTAAAATCTTTTCTGTTATATTACAATTTAATCTTTTATTAGGCATAAATTGTACTATCACAGTTAATAATCCCTCGTAATAATATAATCTGGTTTAGTATTTCAAGACTAACTTTTAAACCTTTTTAATGAAATTTACAAATAATTGCCTTGATTGATAAACTACAATAGTACTATTGAAATAATGAGGTATTAATTATTTAGATTTTTGAAAAATTTACATACAAACACCCCTTCACTCATAAACTTTGGTTAGAGTGGTAATGTAGTACTTACAAAAATGAACAATGCTAGTAATTTTGGTGATACCTAGTAAAACTGCACCAGCTACAAATGGTAGTACTATTGATATACCGTGGTAATTTTGCCTATTTATATTTAGATATTTGAAAGTTCTACATCCAAACACCCATTCACTCACCCACTCGCTTCGCTCGTGGGCTTGCTCATAATGTGCTAGTTTTTCTATTTTTGTATATTTAATAGAGATTAGAGGATAGAGTTTGCTACTATTTATAAGAGTGAACTATGTATCAAATATACATATAGATGGTATCATTAGTAAGCTGATAAGAGATGAACAAATTAATAAACACTTTCTTAGAGATTAATTTGGAACTTTCAACCTTGAAGTTATTCAAATTGAAAGTTTTGTTGTTGTTGTTGTTGGTCGACACCAAATCCAAACACATTGTTGTAAGCTTGAGGAGCGGTGCCTTCGTCTTCAATTTGGTCGTCGTCATCGTTGAAATATTTCGAAATTATATGGTAAGCTTTTTCGTAAATCTTTTCATTTTGATTACCTTGACATTCGAAAATCTTTTCCATACCACCGGCTTCTTCAATGTATACTGCGTTTTGATTGTTGACGGTGTTGTTGGCTTCTTTATCCATTTCACCCATTTTCAAGATATTTTCCAATGAGTCAAGAGTGACTTCGATGATTTTGGCGTCGGCAATAGATAACAAGTCACATAATGGTTTGATACACCCTTGGGTGACTAAGTATCTGATTTGATCTGGTCTGGATAACCCACCAGACGAGGCATTGGACAAGGCCCAACAAGCTTCTTTTTTGGTTTTATAATCACCTTGTGCAAGCAAACGAATAATCTGGGGGATCAAGTTGGCATCGATAACGGCTTGGATCTGGTCGGTGTTCCCGGCAGTGATGTTAGAAATAGTCCAACAGGCTTCTTTACGGATAGTTTCTTTTGGTGAGTTCAACAATGGGGCCAATGCATTCAATACACCGGCATTGATGACGTTTTGGGTTTGTAAATCGTTACCGGTAACAATATTCCCAATGGCACGTAAAGCTGGGGTTTGTACGAGGTTCGATTCGTGGCCGAGCAATTCGACCAAACGGTGGGGGATTCTGGCGTCGACGACAGATTGAATGGCTTCAGTGGTACCGTCAGACAAGTAAGAAACGGCCCAACATGCATCAACCAAAGTTTCTGAGTCCGAAGAGTAGATCAATTTAGCTAAAGTAGGGATAGCTTGTTGAACAATATTCCAGTCTGGTTGTGGGTTTTTACCTCTGCAAAGATTGGACAATGTCCATGTAGCGGTTCTGATAAGCGACATTCTTGGCGAGTTAAAAAGCGATAAAACCGGACCCATGGCGCCACATTCCAAGACATAATCTCTATAATCGGAGGAATCACCAGCAACATTCCCCAAGGCCCAGATGGCCTGTTCTTTAACCTCCAAACTCTGGGATTTCAATAACGCAACAAAGGATGGAACTGCATTAGCTTCTACAACGACTCTAGTCTGGTCAGAGTTCCCAGACGCGATGTTAGTTAAAGCCCACGCGGCTTCCAACTGTAACATATCAGGATGGTCATTCATAAACTCAACCAAACGGGGGATCACACCCGATTGGATAACTAAATCAATTGGAGGATTATGTTCTCTAGATAAAATTTGTCTGAATTTAATAGTAGCGTCTAATTGCTGGGTGATATCATTACTTCTAATCAGTTCAATCATTTTAGGTAAATCTTGTTGCAACTGGATGGCAAATGAAGACTCATCTTTAGTACCTCCAGCACTAAAGTCATCTTCATCTTCAGAATCATTCCCTTGATTAACATAATTCCTTCTTTTAGCCAACACCTCTTCTCTCTTTTGTTTCCTTAAATCAACTTGATGTGTTTCTCTTCTTCTTCTCAATTCATCATTAGTGAATCTCCCCTTGTTCTTAAAGTTAGTTCTTCTGTACTCTGGTACAAATCTATTAGTAGCATCTGAATCCATGATAAATATGATAGCTATAACAAGGTGTAAATTAAAAATTGCTTGATTTTACAACCAAAGTTTTTTTCCTTTAATTTTTCCTGCAGATAAATTTTGCCTATGAAAAGAAAAAAGGAAACTAGTAGGAAGAAGACAATTACAACTACAAATACAATGAATAGACAGATATCTAGAGAGATACTTAAGATACAACACAGACTGTTCTGTCGAACAGTCTCTGTTAATATGAAACACAAGGGGTCTTTTCAAAATAAAGATTATACAGTAGAATCAGATGAAATTGTTACTGACAACAATCCTTGGTCTCCTACTTTATATACTGATCGAGTTTTTGTTAGATTGCCTCATAGTATTAAATCAATTGAAATGGATGAAAAATATAGATTATCTTATTCTCCATTATATGAAGCTCCTGGTGCTAAATATATATCTTTATTAAAAAGATTATCTCTTTCGTTTGCTATATTAGGTGCTTATGGTGGGAAATTGTTTTATGAATCTTCCCAATTTGATGATTTGTTTGCGGTGGGTACTGTAGTGGCAACTTCATTTCCTGCGGTCTATATACAGTATAAGACTAAAGACTATGTTACTAGAGTATGGAGATTATATGATAAATCTAAAGAACAGACTTTGGAGAATTTGACCAATGATGAATCTTTAATTATGGAGAAATTGAATGGGTTGGGTCTGAAAACTTATAATGAAGTGTTGAAGATTTCAGATAATTCTCAACTAAAGTTGAATCAGAAACAAGGGTTCTTTCATTCTTATGGTAATTGGGTCGATGGGAAGAGGAAGTTTTATGTGGTCGATAATATTGGCGGCATTAAGATGGATAGATTGTGGGGGATTGTCGAGAAGAATTCGGGGGTGGATAATGGACGTTATTTGGATGTTACGAGCGAAGCGAGTAATAAGTAATACGTGCAAGGTTATTACGAGCGAAGCGAATAATAACATTGCTTCTTACAACGAGTAATACGAGCGAAGCGAGTATTGCTATTACGAACAGAGTGAGTGATATCGTTTCTTATTACAAGGGAAGCGAGTAATATCAGTAGTTACTACAAAGGAAGTTATTACGAGCGAAGCTAGTAATCGCATCACTGGATGTGATTAATAACCATCAACACAAAAATATTGTATTACAAGAAAAGCGAGTATATCTATACAACATTAACCAACAACATTAACATTACCAACATTAACATCAACAACATTCCATCAACAGCATTAAGAACATTCATTATTTCAAAGCGAGTAATTACCATCATTGGTCATTCTTGTAAATATTACATTACTCGCATTGGTGATAATAGCCAACATCACCATTTGCAAATTCATTTATGATAAACAAGCAAAGATTAAGCATTCCAAGCATCATGAGATTCTTACCACACATTTCATCATATAATCAAAAAAATTAATTATCATAGGAATTATCATATCATTATCATAAAATCATATTATCCATTCAATTCTTGTATATAATAATTTCAATTGAATGCATAACTTATGATAACTGTCATTGTAGGAGTATAGATATAATTACCAGGATATGGAGATTATATGATAAGTCTAAGAATCAGACTTTGGAGAATTTAGTAACTAATGAACAGTTGGTTATGGAGAAGTTGAATTGGTTGGGTTCCAAGACGTATGATGAAGTGAAAATATATATCATTATCAATGCTACCTCCTATTAGGATCATATTGTTGTATTCCTGGGAGCCATTCCTATTTGCAACCATATAGGTGCACTGATTGTTTTTTTTCGCAGCCAAAGAGTTTCTGTTGATTTGATTGATTCAAAGACAGGTAGTATTTTTAGATGTAGAATTATTAGTATTAGTATTAGTAATAGTAGAATCTGATTTTCTTATTATTGTTACTGTTATTAAAGTATATTGTTATACTGTTATACTGTTATACTATCTCCTCGCTTACTATTACTTCTTCTTCGTCTATGTGTCACATCACGTGATTTCCGCCTTTGATTTCAATCGTTGATAGCTTTGTCTAGTAAAGGTTGTAACACAGGAGATGGGTTTGTTTGGATCTCATAAAGAGGGTGGTACTAAGAGTCTGAAACCTCAGAAACTTGCTGCTGGTTATTATGACCCTCAACATCCTTACAAATATACTAGGAAAAAGGTGGAGAAGGATCCAGCTCCAACGGAGTCAACTCAACCTGAAGATAAAGCTGAAGAGGATAAAGATAAGAAAGAAAAAGGTTTAGATGAAGAGGAGAAGAAAGATCCAACTCAGTTGGATGAGACACAACTAAACACTAAATTGAATGCGTTATTATACCATACTTCTGACGATTCCATCGCCATGTACAAGAATGATAATACTTCCTCTGATTTGCTCGGGAGATTATACTATGATGATTTTGATTCGGAATCGATGGTAGCGACACCTATACCCTCGGGTGCTAACACGCCGTTACTATCTCCCAACCATACTGGCGGTGCTTTACAAGCACCTGCCTTGTCCCATTTAGGTTTGACGCCGATTAGTTCCTATGCTTCGATTCCCGGATCGGCTCATACCAAACCTTCTTTCGAACGAGGTATCTCGTTCGACACTTCCGATGACCATCGGAAGTCTCTCACGTTTAAAGTAAAACATCCCCATTTTAAGTTTAGACGAAATAACAACACATTTTTAACTGGCTTTAAAAATGATGCCACTTCTTTACTAGCTGTAGAGTGGTTGTTTGATGAAATGGTCATCCATGGGGATTCGATCGTTGTGTTACAGGTATTGGATGAAAAGAAGTATAGCAAGATTGATAAGGCGGAGGCCCAGCGAGCCCTAGAGAGATTGAAAGCGTTGAACGTACATTCCAAGAAAGTTTCCCTCGTGTTTGAGATTGTTATTGGGAACTCCGACAAGTCTTTAAAGGCGGCCATTGCCGAATATAAGCCCCAGATGATGATTATAGGCACCCACAGAACAGACACCGACACCCACAAATCATTGTTGCAGAAAACTTCGTTTTCGAAGAATTTCTTGGAATGTGCCTTGGTACCGGTTATTCTAGTCAAACCTAATTACCATTATGTTGAATTCTTGGATAGCCCCATCACTTCAGAAACGTATTTTCAGGATTTGTTAACCCAGATTGATGTGTCAGACAGTTATCTCAAGAAAGGTTACAGTACCAAAAGATCACAATCTCCTGCGATGAGTTCACGAAACTTACTTAGTCCAAGTCAGTCGGCTTTGTCTCCCTCGCAATCACGAAACGCCCTATCACCAAACTTATCACCTGCATCTTCTAGAACTGACCTTCATTCGTTAGTCCCTGATAGAGGTAGAGGCCAGGAACATCTCAATCCATTCAGAGAACAGTCCAAAGAACGGTCGTCGTCCCGAAGTCGGTCAGCAACTAGATTAGCCCGTTTTTTCAAGTAAAGGTTTTTATACACTACAATAGATACTATATAATCAACAATTCATTGTTGATGAGATATTACACCATTTAGCGTAGAATATTAATGAGTTGTAGATTACATAATTTCTCAGTGTAACATTTCAAAAGGTTGCTTTGCGACTGAAATTATTTGATATTTTTCAGGCTAAGCTAACAAAGTCTTTGTATACCAAAAACTAATAGTAGAGATATGCTGAGAAGAGTTGTAGGGAATCCTACAATCATGATGATTGATTTTGTGTCGCTTTTGATTGGATTCTATGGGATTCATTCCAATATTTTGACTATCGAATTGCCAGACGAGTTATCTGGGGGAGGCCACTGGCAATTTTTAACTAACTTATCGTTGGTATATTCATTAATTGTGTTTGGAGTTGGGTTCTTGGCTCATTTCTTTAAGAGTCAACAGCTTTACGAGTTTAAAAATTTGATCCATCCTATTGGAATTGCCTTGGAAAGTATAGTTGCTATAGTATACTGGCCATTACGTATTTGGTTTTTGGAATTGTTAATTAGTGATCCAGAAAACTTGAGAATACCTTTATCGACCGATTTGGCCATCCATTTAATGCCTATAGTATCTTTGCTAATCGATTATCTTGTTTTCATGCCAAAATGGACAATCAAGAACACCACGGCTTTTTTGATTTGTTTCAAATTGACTCTTGGTTATTGGTTCTTGTTGAAATACTTGATTGACTTTGAAAATGGGGGAACTTACCCTTATGTGTTTTTGAATGTGGATACCGAGCATAAGAGAGTATTTGTGTTCTTTATGGTGGGGATTATAGCTTTTGGTCAGTTTTTGTTGATGAGAAAGTTGTATGATCTTGTTGTTAGAGCTACGAAGGATACAGAAAGGAAGATTGATCAAGAATTGAAGAAGGAATTATAAGAAATTATGAGAAGCGAGTAATTTCTAACTGGTACGATAAAAGAAAATTGATCAACATTTAAAAGGTTTAAAGTAAAAGGTACTGGAAGGTAGAGTAAATGGTAGATGGTACAAGATTGGGGGGTTTTTATTTCATTCATATCAATTAGTTGATATATATATATATCTAGTTATTTTGTTTCATATATGATTAGTATTTAAACTTGTAAATTCGGTTATAAAATTTAAACATGGGCTGTAATTTTGTATATATCTGTTAGCATATCTGTTACATTCTTTTCTGGGTATATGTCGAGCTATAACTGAAAAAGACTTCCTAGTTCATGAAATTGAATAACTCGCTTTGCCCGTTATCAATTTCCATTTCACACGTTGTAGGATATAATTGAACTGGGAAGTGACAAGCCACTTAAATAAAAGCGGCAATCTTTGTAAGGAGGTTTTATTAGCCAAAAAGGGGTATGGAACATACCCCGGATTATTATACATGAGAAATGATATGTATATCCAGTAAGCACCCAATCCGATTGAAGAAACCAAAAATGATTGTTTTAAGGTAATTGTTGGTTTATTAACCATGAATAACAAATACAAATAAGGAAACAAATGGATTCTTAAATCCAACCATAATGAAACATCAAAACTGTCGGTATTTAGGGTATGTGGATACAACAACTTTATTGTCCAGTAACTGAATGTAATACAACACTCAATGTTACTGATTAAGTGATAAAACCAGAAATTAGAAAATAAGAAGTTGGAAATTATGAAAAGGGTCGTACCAAAAACACC
>JANIVU010000057.1:0-15617 GCA_030557765.1 Suzukiozyma candida
AAGCCCGACGCGGGGGTCGAACCCGCAGCCTTTTGATACCTTTTAAAGTGCGCTTTATGTGACTCTTAAAAGTCAAACGCTCTAGCCATTGAGCTAGCCAGGCTTCTTGTGGTACCGGAGAAACACTGTAATTTCCACAACAACTAGGTACTAGCGAAAAATGGCTCAAAACTATCTCATTATTAATTAATAAATCAAATACAATCATAAACTACTAACCCATGAAAAGTTTTTACTACAGTTTCCTCTCCATATCCCTAGCGTGAGAGAAGAGCCAATGGATGGCTAAGGTGGTGCTGCTAGTTGCTATTACGGTTATTTTAAAGTACAATTTTAGATATTTATAGATTTTCCTTAATATGTGCATGTCTAAAAAAACCATTTTAGGATATCCAGTACAGCTATTGATCCTAGGGATTGACGCGAATTCTAACAATTAATATCTTGGAATATCATTCTAAATACCATGGATTAGTTAGTACTTTTTATAAAAATGAAAGTAGACTCCAATAACTGCAGTCTATGTAGAATAAGCATGGTTGTTCGATAGAAAACCAATAGTTATCCTTTTTTTGCAACCATGAAGAAATATTTCTTTCACATAAATACGACCCCTTTCTTATAAGAGACACCCACAAATTAGAATTGATCTATATACTACTAACGCTGGACCATAACTAAACGTAACATTCGATGTCAGGTCAATGCAGATCACATTCAAGATCTCATCGCAAAATGTCGCCGAAAAAATAAAAATAAAAATCTAAACTGAACTAAGATTGTACCATGATGAATCAATCATCAAAATTATCATTCAGACTATACGACTAGTAATGTACTAGTTAGACTAAACTAAATGCAAAAAAGTAAGCCCGACGCGGGGGTCGAACCCGCAGCCTTTTGATACCTTTTAAAGTGCGCTTTATGTGACTCTTAAAAGTCAAACGCTCTAGCCATTGAGCTAGCCAGGCTTCTTGTGGTACCGGAGAAACACTGTAATTTCCACAACAACTAGGTACGAGCGAAAAATTGCTCAAAACTTTACCCGTGGAACCGAAAATGCAGCTATTTTTTTTATGCATATTTTAAAGATGAGCTCATAAAAATATTAATTATAGACGTGTACTAAAAATGTATTCCGGAAAACGATTCAAAGCTTGCAGGTTTATATTGGATGTGAAGATGAGATGAGATGGTAGGTTTCTACTTATGGGTATAATGAGATAATCTGTAGGATACAGGCAAACTTTAGTTGTTGACTAACCGTTTAGTATTTAAATTAGTTCTAACTAGTGAGTGAATCACTTGATTCACGATTCTGCCCTGCTATCGTATATATCCTTTACCCGTCCGAATCTCTCTATAAACTTGCCATAACGAGAATTTTCTAGAAATGTGTTAGAAAAAACAAAAATAATTACCTAACAGAGTGACAAAAAGAAAAACACGAAAAATAAATAAAATAATTAATCACATAAACGAACGTGATATAAGACACGCAAAGTAAATGGCTCACAGAATAAGAGCGCATACCCTCCACAAACACCACCAGCATTAACACCAGCCAACCAGACTTTCTGTAAACCTAATCCTACGAACAGAAAAGTTAACCCAAACTTATAATCCCGGGCCAAGACAAATGCTGACAATAAAAGCCTAGCAAGATTTAGGCCAAGCATAAAAAATAGACCTTGTAATAATAATAATCGTAAACATTTTGTTTCAAGAAAATAAAACAAAATAAACCATCTAAACAAGATGGTTCACTAACAGTTAGGACTAAACTCAATAAAAGTGGAAGAGACTATTAAGATTAAGAGAATGTGTTACTAGAATCAATACAAAACGCATCAACTTCAGCCCACTCCAGATGTGGTATATTATTTATTTTTGTTCCGGGGATAATAAGCCGATTTAGAGAAACCAAGTAAACAAGAAAACCAGGAAACCAGTAAGCCAAATAAACCAAGCAAATACAGTAGATATAAACTAAAATTGTTTTAACAAATAGAGTTAAGACGATTCTCTCCACAATACCACCTCGAGGTTAGTCGGCAAATAACCTTTTAACCGATATATCCTTTCCAGTCCGGGGAAAAGAACGAACAAACTAAGGACTCGAGAAATCATAATAACTCAATTGCCAAGTCTACACCAGAGTAAATATAATAATAAACGATCATATTTAAAACATTCCGTTAATTGACTTCGTTTGCCAATTTTCACTTCTAAGCTTGATTTCCATGGATACTCTTACCTCTACCACCACCAATGACCGAACCAATAACAATCTACAACTGCACAGATAAGTGATACGTGATCTGGTGATCCAGGCCGATCTACGCCTTAGACACCAACCATTCCCACCATTCCAACCCCATACCCCCATACTACATCATTACACTTGAATCCTGATATGACAACCGTGATAAGTCCGAGTGAAATAAGGTTTGGAACAAACAAACAGAACAACAACCGACCAGCAATCAAATAGGATCAAACAATAGAAGAGATCAGTTGAAAGAAGTATATAGAAGATTAGTGGTAGTACTAATAATAAAGGTAGTACTAAAGATAGAGGTAGTACCAACTCACCAGGGGTTTGCTAGGTAGACTCGCGGTGAGATATTAATTTCCTGTGGGCAAGCGGACGACTTTTCCCGAAAAAAAAAAAAAAAGCTGCTGCAATTTTTTATTTATTTTTTCGCTCGTTCTTCTCTGGCAAATCTCTTCACCCGTAGTCTTCCGCAGTTAAATACCAAAGGTTTTAACAATTGTGAAAAATTATTATAGCAAAAACAATACACACTATATTATGATAAAATGGATAAAACACAAATCAACCAAGCAGTGAACACTATACAACAAGAAAACTTTGATTTGAAAATCAATTTACTCAGTCTTATAAATGATTACAATAATTTGAAACAGTTGGTGATGACCAACAATTGTCACAAACGATGTTTTCTGGAAGTAGAACAACTGAATAGTAAACAATTCAATGATAAACAATTCAACGATAAGATGTTGGACTACATTGATTTCGAGAGTGAAGATGAATACATGTTGAGTCGGACGACGTCGCCAGGAAGCGATTCATTAATGGAAACATTAACAAGACTGAACACAGAGTTGTCTGTAGATAGCAAGGGGTTGATAGGATTACCAGCATATACTGATAAAGAGTATGAGTTTAAGTTTGAAAACTTTGTCGAATTGGATGAAGAGTTTGAATAGATAAACCCGAAGGGTTTGTCGAATCTAGTACAAAGAACTCAATATCAATTGAGTAACATTCATATATTGTTTAAGGGATGGATCCAAGATTCAAAAGGAGGTGATGTATTTCGGTCCACACGATTGCAATTGATCGGTCCAACTACAATTGATATTTAATTGCCATTGGGGATATGCCATTGTTTCGTACAAAGCCAAATGTAATTAGGTTTGCTTACAGCGATCAATGACAAGGGATTGATTGAGTATATGAAACAGGGAAATTGCAATTGATTAGAATAAGGTTGATATTTGGGGTATAGTATAATCTGCCATTCGATGATGGTCAGCATTTCAATTGATATGATCAGTAGTACTTTCGATATCTACCTCTAAAGGTCTACAATCCAAAAGACCAGAGAGTATTGACAAAAAGATGATACAATTTTTTACTAATAATATCCATTAATAATATCAATCAATCTTACGATCGTGTCATCACATATCGAATCACCCCATCATCCAACCTCATCAAATCGGAATTTTATCCCCCAAAAAAAACCGAGGCAAAAAATAATCAAGGAGCAAAGGGAAAAATAAAAAAATCCAGTCACGGGAATGGACAATATTCACCATTTGGATGAATTAACCCGAACTGATGAAATGAACATTATACAACTAAAGTTGTTATGATATTAACGAAACAAAACATTAAAAATTACTTACATTTCGTACTTGAAATTGTGCCAAGTGTAAGTTACAAAACAATTACAAAACAATTACAATGCACGAGTGCTTAAGTTTTTCACTTCAGTACTAGTGTACAATACAAAGATATCCTATTCTACTTTACACAGTAATAGGAATACTGGATATCTATATATATTCAATTATTTATTAGGGACATAGTTAGGAATACTATATGATTTATGAAAAATTACGGAGATTAATCTGCGAAAAGTATAATTGTCATTCTCTGACCACCTTGTAGTAAAGTGTATTAGTCAAAGTGTTTTAGTAGAAGAGGTAACTGACAGGTCATGTATTTTCAGGCGATTATTCTCAATTCACTTCATCTTCTGATATTGCTTTGGTATCACATTCACCATCGGATATTTTCATATCCCAGGTATCCGGAAACAACAACTAAGGGTCAATACAATAAATTACTGTTTAATAATGGAATCATTGTTAGGTATGGTTGACATTAAAAAAAGTATATTACATCACTGATTGTTTGGATGTAACATATTGTCTGAATGTAATATATCGTCACCTGGTATATTACAAGTGAGGTTTTATTTGAAATTGTAAACTTGAACAAACCAAGGAAAGGAGAAGAGTGTTATGGGTAATGATAAGTTATGGTACGATTTAGTCCCGCCTCTTTTCATTCCGACTTTCTTTTAGTTTGACTCATTTGATTCATTTTTATGGGGTGCCTTCTTATCAGGATAATATTTATTATTTGTCAATTTTTATTTTTTATTATTTTTTAACCAAACCCCGGTACAATGGGATTCGGAATTAAGTGTAACAAGTAGCTCATCATCGATTTCATTCGGTTGGTGATTGATTGGTTTGCAATAACCCCCTTATATTTGAGATATTATTAACTAGATTGACATGATTACAATTGGCTAGCAATTTAAGGAAAATATCGGGTAAGATATCCTGATGGTCATTTATTCTTCATGGTAGGCCGATTGTCATGTATACCTAATATAACTTTAATCAACTCCTTTAATCCATATCTTTCAGCAGTGAAGGTGTAGTAGCAATATGAATGACTTGTTAGAATTGGTCTGTAGTTTTCAAATAGGAGACCAGTTGCATCTGATGTAGTCAAGTAGGTCGGTATGTTAAATGCCACTCTCTTTGTCAAGTAAGTTGATATGTTGAAATACCACTCTCACTAGTACTAGCTATTACTGATGATGCCAAATGCAAGGTATTGCCAAAATTATCATTAAAACTGACGAAATAGCACCTTTATACAATTAACTTTCGCCAACTACACAATCATTTATACACCATAATCGTCCTTTGACTGATAAACCAACTTTGTACATTTACCTATACACCTCTTTATACACCACGCCAACTTTAACTTCGATTAATACCTGGGAAAACCATTATTTTTTTATTGTTTTTTAGTTAACTTTATTGATTGGATCTTTCCCCAGTAAGACCAAATCGATATTTTTCATTGCTTGGATAGCAGTGAAATCAAAGTTTTCCTTGGTACTAGCACCAATATGGGGAGTTAACACCACATCGTCACGGTTGAATAACTCTGGATGGATTTTTGGTTCTTGTTCAAAAACATCCAATCCAGCAAAAAGAATTTTGCCCGCTTTCAACCCCGCGACTAAATGGTCTTCATTTACAATGTTCCCCCTACCAATGTTGACGATTCTAAAAGGATTTTCCATAGAATTGATTAATTTTTCGTCAATCAAATGATAAGTTTGTGGGGTAGCAGGACATGCCACGACTAATAAATCACAAAACGAAGTTACACTAGATAAATCGGGGTAGTAAGTGGCGTCGTAGCCTAATTTATCCAGTTCTTCCTGAGACAACTGGCTTCTCTTGACATAACTCACCTTCATACCAAGGTTATCCAATTTCTTACCAATAGTCTGGCCAATATTACCAAACCCAAGAATAACGACATTATGATTACGTGGGGAATTGACAAACCTGGTGTTGACGCGTTCACCAAAGGCATAACCGTCGGTGGAGTCTAAGGCAACTTTACCAGTGGCAGCATCCCATTGACTAGTTTCCAAGTATTTTCTGACATTGATGGTATGATTATTTTTGATAGACAAACTATTTTGGAAAACACTGAATTGTCTGAATGACAAAAGGGTGTTGTAAACCACCAATTCTGCCACCGGTTCTGCTGCACCTATACTAGGAACATTGGTAAGAACAATATTTTTCTTGTCCATACTTTTACCGTCGTAGCCATCATAACCAACCGAACAAATAGAAATTATTTTGAGCGACAGAGGACATTTGTCCAATATTTCTTCCTTGAATCCACCTAAGGACATGAAACCTAACCAACTACCATAGATAGCATCGATATTTTTCAAAGAACCTTGGAAATCCAGTAATAATTTATCTTTTGAGGTTAAGTTGTAATGTATAACTTGATATTTGGAAGCAAATTCAACATATTGAGGTAAAGATTGGTCTAATTCACCAATGAATAAAACTTGAGGTTTAGTCATTATGGTAGAATTGTCAATGGTGGAGTTGAAATATTTATAGTGAATGTCGCTTAGTTGACTCAATTGGGAAAAGATATCTAGTGGTTACGACATTTATTAAGAAAGGTAAGACAAAGAGACAAGTCCAACACCAAGAAAAGTAAGGGAACCAACGACAAGCTACACTTGCACTTCAGTTTGAGATACTACTTCTTCAGTTCCATATTCGACATAAACATTATGAGTTAGGTATGATGTATTCTCCACAAAATGTCAGAAAAACGACATTTTACCAAATGTGTAACTCTTCATTGGGTTGGAATGAACACCATTTTGGCAAAGGTGGTGATTCTATTGAAAAACTAACTGATTGACTACATATACATCTCTACTTGTCAAATACAAAAAAGGTATAAATCAGATATTTGCAACTGCTTGGAGGATTCTTTTGTTTCTCCTTTCCCGTAAGTGGCTCTGCAATTACTGGAACCGGCTCTGCAATTACTGGAACCGGCTCCAAAATCCATCTCTATATTGAAAGGCGGTAAAACATAAGCAAAAAACCATCACACAGATTACCCGAAGTGTTAGAATTCCAGTGGGGGACTTTGACATTGTAGATTCACAGGTATTAACTTAACGATAACAAAACCATTCCAGCTGAATATAATTTACAATTCACCAACTCGTCACGTTGGAACACACTTATAAAATCTGTAAGTGGGGTTGCAAGATCTTACCCTATACCAGGTTCCACCTTATTACGAGATTAATTGTTTTATCATTCCTTCACTCTACCAGGGGTTCGATTCATGTTGGATCGCCTTACACTGTCGTCAAGTAGGTGACTTTTAAAGAAATTTGGTACGATGATACCGATACAAGGTTAAGGGGTATAATTGGTAGAAAAAACCAAAGATATTGTCGATACATTCAGCTGGGAATGAGGATAAAGATATCTCTACATAATAGTCAAATAAATAATTATCAATAAACACTATGAACATAACTATAAACTTATCACACAGGAATGAGTATTGGGTGCTAGCTCAATTTAGTTTAGTTTAGTTCACCTTAATTATCTCACTTTAATTCTCAGCACACTTTACTGTTCTTCATTTTGGGCGTAGAAGAAGTTTGCGGCTAATAAAGAAGAATTGGCACCTTCTTTCTTGAGCCAGTCGCGGACACCAGACTTTGGTATACCTGTTCCCCAGTTAGGTCTGTCGGTAGGAGGAGTTAACTTAGCTTGAGGGTCTTGTTTATACAAGAGGAAGATGTAACCGTGTAAACCAGTTTTTGGTGGAGGACCTGGACCGATATAAGAAAAGACTTCTTTACCATTGGAGTAGTCTACAGTATAAGTATTGCCATCACCTTGCATGGTTACATCGGTAACGATCCAATGTAAATATTCTGACCATTTATGGTCAGAATGGGAAGGAGCATCTGGGTCAGTCATGATCAAGATGAACTTATCTTCTGGTTTAATTGGTTCAGAACCCAGATAAGTGAATTGAATTTGGGGAGTGTGTTGGGTGTCACTGACTTTTAAAGTATTACCATATGAGACTTTGTTGGTAGAATCATATTCAATGGCAAGCAGACCTTGAGGGTCAAACTTGTCAATGACGTCTGGAATGATATTATTAGTAGTGAATGATTCAATTGACAGCATCATGATTTGATGAAAAGAGACTTTCAGTTTGATTGAAATTGGTTAACCCTTTAAGTGATGCTTCCTTCCGAGGGTGCCAAGAAAAGATTTTCTTATATTACTAACAATAAGTGACGTCACTCCGGAGATCCATAGGGATTCCCACTTTTACATCTACAAAGGTTTCTATACTCTTCTAGATTTGCACTATTAGTAACCTTACCATATTGACGATATATCAAAGAAACCTTAGGAAGCACCCCTAGTTTAAATGTTCTATTGCATCCATAGTTAATTAAATTGAGTTATTAATAATGTGGGGTATTTTTTATTATTCTTGAAAGCTCTTTGATTCAATCTTGATATAATTAGATAGCTATATAACTATTCACTTCTTCTATCCATTTATGCCCATACATAAAGACGAAGCTCAGAACCTCTTGTTTGATTGGGGCTTAGTGTACATTCCAAAGACGAAGCTCAGAACCTGTCCTTTGATGGTGGCTTAGTGTTGGTTAATCAGGTGATTTAATTACCTCTTGCTTTCTTCTACTTTAGTTACTCGTAGACACTAATCTCCATTCCAAGAATAATTTGACAGTTAACTGGAAGGTTGCTAAATTGCCTCGAATATTATTATATTGCGATTTGATAAAGTTACCTTAAAGACATTGGGGATATTTTGCACATCTTTGAAAATCTTCTCTGACATAATATAAACGTCTAGAACTCTTATACCTATGGATATGATTTGTTTACCACATTTTGCAAAATTCCCGGTAAAGAGTTGATTTCTTGATTGGAAAAGAGGTTGGGTTAGTTAATACTATATCAATTTAATCTAAAGGAAGTGTTTATATTTCTACATAAAATCATCAAATCTTTATCGTTTCTGTTATATAGCTAAATTATTGGTACTACTTATATATAGAATATCTGGGAATAATAAAAACATCATAAATAGGAGGATTAACGAGATCAAAGGTATTTGGTATATACTCCTGGAAATATACTTATACTAAATTGGAGTGAATTGTTCATAAGAGCCTAATCTCTGGTTGATCTTTTGGTACTAGTATAATTTTGACCTTCCTTGTGTATGCCTTACCCCATTAGGAAACCATTCCTAAAATATGAAGAAAAGAAGGTAAAACAGAAGAAATATATAGAATATAATATGAAAGAGTAGATATAATACCAGTACAATATATATACTTAACTAAACATTGCTTACTCTACTTACCCTACCACTACTTCTTCACTTCTTCCCTTTTCATTTATTTTCCGACATTGTCGCATTAACACGTAAATTAAATTTACCTTCCTTCCACAACACACCACTAACACTAACAGTCTTATCATACAATCAACATGTCATTAGAAGCAGTGGAGTTCCCAATTACCATACCAAACCAAGCTAAAGTAGAACATATCGTTAATGTTTCTTCACTCACTTCCATTCCACTTTGTTTGTTAATGGGTATTATTACATCTAATTTATTAGTATTAGTAGGTACTTTTATCTTACAGTTTATTGTTACTATGTTTTTGGTGTTACCAAACTGGCTGATCTACAAACAACAGAATGCTCTTCAATGGCTACAAGTTAAGTTTTAACTGAAGGTATATTATTTTTTGTTCATTTTACCTTCTGTTGTTGAAATTCAATTTTTTATATGGGTGCGACTATAAATTGAAAAGGTGGAGAGTTTGCTGAGTTTGCTTTTTTTTAGTTCTATATTTATTTATGTATTTAGGTTTCGATGTTTCAACTCAGCAGTTGAAGGTTATTGTCACTGATGAACTGTTGAATATTAAAAACACTTATTTTGTCGAGTTTGACAAGATTCTGGGTTATAACACCAAAAAAGGTGTTGTTACTAAAGATGACGGCTCGGTATTAAGTTGTGTTCTCTTATGGTTGGATGCAATCGATTATGTGTTTAATGAAATGAAACAGGATAAGTTTGAGTTTGACAAAGTTGTAGGTATTTCGGGGAGTTGCCAGCAGCATGGATCGGTGTTTTGGAACGAGCAAGCTACAGACTCATTCGGGTCCTTGGACCCTGCTAAGTCGTTAGCGGAGAATTTGAAAAATTCAGTCCACCCTTTCTCCCCTAACTGGCAGGACCACTCCACTGGTAAAGAAAAACACGATTTTGAAACCTTCGGTAAGGAGGAGTTGGCCTCCGTTACTGGGTCCACCGCCCATTACAGATTCACCGGGTTGCAAATTAGAAAATTCGCCACTCATGATGATTTGAAGGAGGTTTACCACCAGACTTCACGTATTTCTTTGGTTTCTTCATTTATCGCTTCGGTTTTATTGGGAAAAATCACCAATATCGAAGAATCTGATGCTTGTGGTATGAACGTGTATGATATTCACGAGCAGAAGTTTAATCGGGAGTTGTTGGCTCTCGCTGCGGGGGTTGAGAATGAACCTGAAGATGTTCGCGAGAAGGCGGTTGATGAATTATCGAAAAAATTAGGAGAAATCTTACCTATCAGTCATAACAATTCTGGGACAATTGGTCCCTACTTTGTTGACAAATATGGCTTTTCTCCAGAGTGTAAAATCTACTCATTTACCGGGGATAACCTTGCCACCATCATCTCATTACCTTTGCAACCAAATGACTATTTGATTTCATTAGGTACTTCAACAACCGTTCTTTTGGTCACCAAAAACTACCAACCATCTCCATTGTACCATCTTTTTAAACACCCTACATTACCGGGCCATTACATGGGTATGATTTGCTATTGTAACGGTGCTTTAGCTAGAGAAAGAATCAAACATGATTTGAATGAAAAGTATAATATTCCTGCCGAATCGTGGGATAAATTTAATGAGGTGTTAGATAGCAGGTCCACGTTTGATAATAAATTGGGTATTTACTTCCCCTTGGGGGAAATTGTCCCTAATGCCCAGGCGCAGACTAAAAGATCTATTTTGAAAGAAGGCAATTTGGTCGACGCCAATGACAACTGGTCGATCGAAGACGATGTTTCTGCGATTATTGATTCACAAACTCTTAGTTGTCGTTTACGTTCAAGTCCAATGTTAAGTAACGATACCATCCAAGAAAATGACCAATTGAAGCCAATTTATACCGAATTAGTTTCCAAATTCGGACCTTTAGTCACTGACGGACACGAACAATCGTACGAATCGTTGGTCAAACGTCCCAACAAATGCTACTATGTCGGTGGAGGGTCCAACAATAAATCAATCATTAAAAAAATGGGATCTATCTTATCGCCAGTGCATGGTAATTACAAGGTAGAAATCCCTAATGCATGTGCTTTAGGAGGTGCGTTCAAAGCCAGTTGGAGTTATACCTGCGAAACATCAGGATATATTAGTTATGATAAGTATATTCAAGAAAAGTTTGATGAAAAAGATGAGTTAGAGAAATTTGAAGTGGAAGACGAATGGGTAAACTATTTCACCGGTTGCGGTATGTTATCCAAAATGGAAAGTCAATTGAAACATTAAAGTATAAATATTTATAGACAATTAAAATTAGATTTATAGAAATAAAATGAAAATATTATAGAATTTAGTGAATATAGTGTATTAAAAATTGTAAATGGAATAAAAATTTATTTCCGAAGAGTAAATAGAGATAGAATATATGAACTTAATATATTTAATCTTACTAATATGTATTTGAACAGTTCTAAATGCTTGGGTTTTAGCTTTTCTAATAGAAATAAAATAGTAATTGGTTGATTTACGTTCAGTGCGCTCAGAAATTTTTCAGTCTAACAAGGTGATTCCAGTAGAACTGATTTCCTATGCTTTCTAGAAGTTTACGTACGACAGTACGAATATGTCAGACTAGATATATTAGTAGTTTACTCAACCATCCTCATTCAGTTACTGTGGAAGATATAAAAAATTCCAGTTTCCAAGGTGATTTACAAGATTCAATCAAATTGATTGAAAAGATAAATAATAGTACCAACGAGAACAAGAGAGAAATTAATCAGATCTTGATTCCCAATTTTGCAACATATTTCAAATTACCCCAAGAATTAATCAATTCCGATGTGTTGTTAAGGTTATTACAAGTAAATCCCGGTAGGGTTCATACCAGTATGGAATTATTTGAAAAATATGAACTGGGGTTACAGGATGTAAATTCTGAGATGATTAATTTGCTAATTGACAGATTAATCTTGGGTGAAGAGTATGAGATCAAAGCATTAGCTGAAAATGAATCATTCACTCCATCGCAAGATAATTTAGACAAATTGATTAAATTATTGAAAAAGTATGAAATAAATAATGATGTGAAAGTTGAGTTACTTGAAAAAATCACAGATGAAACCGTGTTGACCAGTTTAATTGAAGAAAATATCATATCAACTCCATTATTACTAAAATATATATCGCAAGATAAGTTTGACAAAGACCAAACTTCTAGCTATTTGAATATCTTGAAGTATATATTCTCCACCTCGCCTGATCAATTGAATATTAAGCAAGTGGTGGATATCTTGGTCATCAGTCGTAAATTAGATAAGAAATTAAATAAAGAAGTTTTACAATTCATCACTGAACAAGAATTAGACATGCCTGCCAATTCCTTACTCCTTCGAATTGAGTTGATTGAACAGTATGGGATATACAATGACGATTTGGAACAAGCCAACAAGTTGTACCATAAATACCAGACCCACTGTAAATTTGGTCTTCATTTGATTCAATATCAATTGTTCAAAAGTTATATCTACCAAAGTATTAATCAAGACAAGGATATTTACCTTACTGTGGCTAACACTCTTGTCAATCCGCAAGAATTGAACGTACGTACCTTGCAATGTTTGATTATAGGGAACTATGCTAATGATCAAGGATTACAAACATTTAACGATTACATAGCCCAGGTGAGCAAAGAAGTTAAAGATGGTAGATCTTCAAAAGGATACTTAACCGAAGCTTTGATATTAGCCACACTCTACAACAATGATAGAAACTTGGCCAGCTTGATCTTAGACAAAGCGGTGGAAAATAAAATTGTCAGTGATGAATATGAAATTGCCCAATTGAAATCTCAATTCAAAGCGTATGGTCAAGCTTTTGTAGAAAATGATGAATGGGAAGAAGCCAAACCTAACTTTAAGGTTCATGTGTTGGACTATATAAAGAATTTATAATATGCGAAGCATCTCTCATGATGCGTAGCATCTATTTAAAATAATAGACAAATAAAATATGATGCAAAGCATCTGTTTACATATTAATAGACAAATGAAGTAATACCATGCGAAGTTTTATCTCTTAAGTGTAAACTAACGTCTAAAAGTAAATAAATAGAAATATCAGTTTTTTCTCGGTTATGTGACAACACAACAACTTATTTGTGTAAATTATCAAATTGTAATTCTATAAAAGTACGAGACAAAATCACCAATTGTAGCAATCTTTTGTCTGTTTCCTGTATTTTAATAACTATTTTCTAGAATAACCCAGTACTATCTATCTAACTATTACTCACTTCCATTGTTTATACTGTTAGCCTATGTAACCCTAGAAACAACACTAGCCGAATTCAGTGTAAACTGGTCTTATTTTAGTGTAGTAGCCTATTTAACCCAATTTGATTTTTCCACCAGCCGCATGAAATGACGAATTGAGAATTGCCGCTCGATTGAGTCATAGCGATAACGGTTGGACAAAGTGAAAAATTGTTATATATATATTGTAATAAATTAAGTTTTAATACGTTATTTACTAGATAAACAAATAATCATGTCTACTCCTGTTTCCATTCAATTGAGAGCTGAAACCAAACCTTTGGAAGCCAGAGCTGCTTTGACCCCAACTACTACCAAACAATTGCTCGACGCTGGGTTTAAAGTTTATGTTGAAGAATCAAGTCAATCCACTTTCAAATCAGAAGAATATGCTGCTGTAGGTGCTGAAATTGTTCCTGAAGGTAGTTGGGTTGATGCCCCTAAAGATAGATTAATCTATGGTTTAAAAGAAATGCCTGAAACTGATACTTTCCCTTTGGTTCACGAACATATCCAATTCGCTCATTGTTATAAAGACCAAGGCGGCTGGAAAGATGTTTTGTCCAGATTCCCTGCTGGGAATGGGGTGTTATATGATTTGGAATTCTTGGAAAACGAACAAGGTAGAAGAGTTGCCGCTTTCGGTTACTATGCTGGTTTCGCCGGTGCTGCCATTGGTGTTTTGGACTGGGCTTTCAAAAAGACTCATTCTGATGACGAAAACTTGCCTGGTGTCACCCCATACCCTAATGAAACTGAATTAATCAAAGATGTCAAAACAGAATTGGATAAAGCTTTGAAAGTTACTAATGGTGAATACCCAACTGCTTTAGTCATTGGTGCTTTAGGTAGATGTGGGTCTGGTGCTGTCGATTTCTTCAAAAAAGTCGGTATTCCTGATTCTAATATCACTAAATGGGACATGAAAGAAACCGCCCCTGGTGGTCCATTCAAAGAAATTGTCCAATCTGATATCTTCATCAATTGTATCTATTTGTCTCAACCAATTCCTCCTTTTATCAATTATGACATTTTAAATGATGCTAACAGAAAATTGACTTCCATCGTTGATGTTTCCGCTGATACCACCAACCCTCACAACCCAATCCCTATATATACAGTCGCCACCGTGTTCAACGACCCTACTGTGTTAGTGGAAACCACCGCAGGTCCAAAATTATCTGTCTGTTCTATTGATCATTTACCTTCTTTGTTACCAAGAGAAGCCTCCGAATTCTTCTCCAAAGATTTAATGCCTTCGTTATTGGAATTACCAAACAGACACACTGCTCCTGTCTGGGTCAGAGCCAAACAATTGTTTGATAAACATGTTGCCAGATTGAATTGATTCAATACCGCCCGGAGGGTGGTATTTATTTTTAATGAATACCATTTATAAATATCAATTATCTTCAGTTCATATATATCTACATAAACTTTTATAAACTTTTATAAATACGAAAAATATAACGCTTTACTTTTAATATTATACACTACGCTAAATTACACTCAATTATCTTCTCAAGTGAGGGTTACTGATTTTTGAATCTTTATTATTATACAATATGCTAAATTACACTCATCTTCTAGTGATTATTAGTCTTCTTTTCTTATTTTTATTATTATACAAAATGCTAAATTACAATCAATTATCTTTTAAAGCGACTGTTACTCTTTCCTTATTATTTGTCTTCTTCCAAAGTGACGGTTACTCTTCTCTTCTTGTTCTTTTTCTTAGATTTACCGGTCATGACTCTTTTAATTTCCTCACCATCAGTTTCGTATTCCGATTCAGAAATACCGTTATCGTAATCAGGATTCATTTCTTCTAATGATGAATAACGTTTTTTCATAGACTCTATTTTCTCAACAGATTCCATACTTGCAGCAACACAGTTTAAACGTTCACCAGTATCGTAAATGGCAATTTGGTCTCTCGACTTCAAGTCCCAAATAACTATTTTCCCATCGGAAGAGACTGAGATAAGAGT